>CANXYC010150761.1:0-18073 GCA_948193065.1 Aleurites moluccanus | reverse complement strand
CTTGACAAGGGATTTATTAGACCCAGTAGTTCACCCTGGGGAGCACCTGTACTCTTTGTGAAGAAGAAAGATGGTTCTATAAGATTATGCATAGATTACAGGCAGCTTAACAAGGTGACTATCAAGAACAAGTATCCTTTGCCAAGGATTGATGATTTGTTTAATCAGCTGCAAGATGCAGGTCATTTCTCCAAGATAGACTTGAGATCGGGATACCATCAGTTGAGAATTCGGAATGAGGATGTATTGAAGACAGCATTCTGGACCCGATATGGACATTATGAGTTCTTAGTGTTGCCATTTGGATTGACTAATGCACCAGCTGCATTCATGGATTTGATGAATAGGGTGTTCAGGCCATTTTTGGACAAGTCCGTCATTGTGTTTATTGATGACATTCTTGTATATTCGAAGAGTAAAGAAGAGCATGAAGAACACCTTAGAATTGTATTGCAGGTTTTGAGGGAGCATCAGTTGTTTGCCAAGTTTTCGAAGTGTGAATTTTGGCTTGAGAATGTAGGCTTTCTGGGGCATATTGTGAGCAAGGAAAGGATTAGAGTTGACCCTAAGAAAATTGATGCAATTCTTAGTTGGCCTAGACCCACGAATGTTTCAGAAGTCAGAAGTTTCTTGGGTTTAGCAGGCTACTACAGGAGATTTGTTCAAGATTTCTCTAAGATTGCAACTCCTTTGAGAAAGCTCACTCAGAAGCAAGTCAAATTTCTCTGGTTAGATGCATGTGAAGAGAGCTTTTAGAAACTGAAGATTTGTCTCACCACGGCACTTGTGTTAGCCTTGCCGTCGGGTGAAGGAGGATATGCGATGTATTGCGATACATCGCGAGTGGGGCTTGGTTGTGTGCTTATGCAGCATGGGAGAGTGATAGCTTATGCTTCGAGGCAGTTGAGGAAGTATGAGAT
Organism: Aleurites moluccanus; assembly: GCA_948193065.1. Taxonomy (NCBI): domain Eukaryota; kingdom Viridiplantae; phylum Streptophyta; class Magnoliopsida; order Malpighiales; family Euphorbiaceae; genus Aleurites; species Aleurites moluccanus. The sequence goes on along the minus strand of CANXYC010150761.1, from coordinate 17,153 downwards.
GAACTATCCAACTCATGATCTTAAGATGGCTGCAGTAGTGTTTGCATTGAAGATCTAGAGACACTACTTATAAAGTGAAAAGTGTGAGATCTTCACAGATCATAAGAGCTTGAAGTATATCTTTTAGCTGAAGGATCTTAATCTTAGGCAAAGAAGATGGGTTGAATTGCTTAAGGATTATGACTGTGAAATCTTACATCATCCAGGGAGAGCCAATGTGGTGGCAGATGCATTGAGTAGGAAGTCCTCGGGGAGCTTGTCCCAAATTCAAGTGAGCAGGAGGTCTCTAGTAAGGGAAGTGCAAGGATTGCATGATATGGGAGTCAGTTGGGAAATTTCAAAATCGGGAGTGCTTTTGGCAAATTTCCAAGTCAAACCACTTCTCATTGAGCAAATTAGAGAAGCCCAAGATAGAGATCCCCAGTTGGTGAAGATAAAGAATGAAGTGGGATCAGAGGGAGTTCCAGGATTTCATGTGGATGATGGTTTGTTAAAGCATGGTAGCAGGCTATGTGTTCTAGCAGTTGATGGGTTGAGAGGTATGATTCTTAGGAAAGCACATCATGCTAAGTATAATGTGCATCCAGGTGCGACCAAGATGTATCATGATATCAAGAATTCATATTGGTGGAGTGGAATTAAGAGGATGTTGCTGAATATGTGGCCAAGTGTTTAACTTGTCAGCAAGTCAAGTTTGAGCATCAGAAGCCATCTGGGTTACTTCAAGAGTTGCCATTGCCGGAATGAAAATGGGAAAGAGTGACCATGGATTTCGTGGTCGGATTACCAAGAACTTCAAGAGGCTATGACTCGATATGGGTCATTGTGGATAGATTGACTAAGTCGGCTCATTTCCTACCAGTTAAGATAACTTATGGAGTTTCCCAGTATGCCCAAATCTATGTGGATGAGATTGTTAAGCTTCATGGAGTACCAGTTTCAATCATATCGGATAGAGGTACTCAGTTTACCTCGAGATTTTGGCAGAAATTGCAAGATTGTCTGGGTACTCAGCTTGATTTCAACACGACCTTCCATCCGCAAACAGATTGGCAATCGGAGAGGACCATCCAAACTCTAAAGGATATGCTAAGGATGTGCATTCTGGATTTTGAAGGAGCTTGGGATGCTCACTTGCCATTGATTGAGTTTGCTTATAATAACAACTATCACTCCACAATTCAAATGTCTCCATATGAAGCCTTGTATGGAAGGAAATGTAGATCTCCTTTGTGTTGGAACGAAGTTAAAGAGAAACATATTAAAGGACTGGAATTAATAAGGTATACTTCTGAGAAGGTTCCATTGATTCGAGAAAGATTGAAGACAACTTTTAGTAGACAAAAGAGCTATGCAGATCCAAAGAGAAAGAATCTTCAGTTTTCCATTGGAGATCTTGTGTTTTTAAAGATTTCTCCAATGAAGGGAGTTCTATGGTTTGGCAAGAAAGGTAAGTTATCTCATAGATTTATTGGGCCTTTTGAGATTTTGAGCAAGGTTGGAGAAGTTTCCTATAGATTGGCTTTGCCTCCTAGCATGGGTAAGGTGCATCCAGTGTTCCATGTGTCGATGCTTCAGAAGTATGTAGCCGATCCTTCTCATGTATTGCAAGTGCCCGAAGTGGATATCCAATCGAATTTGTCATATGAAGAGATCCCAATTGCAATTGTAGATCGAATAGTTAAGAAGCTAAGGAATAAGAAGATACCCATGGAGAAGGTTTTGTGGAGAAACCAAGTCATGGAAGAATGCACTTGGGAGAGTGAGCAAAGCATGCAAGCAAGAAATCCCCATTTGTTTCAGGTTTGAGGCAGACTAGTGTAAATTCGAGGATGAATTTATATAAGGGGGGAAGAATATAATATCTGCCATTTTGTAGTGTATTTATTGATTTTGTATGTTTGGAGGATTTATTAAATTTTAAATGAGAATGTGGAGAATTTCAGGAAACTTTTATTTTTGGATGCAACAGAATTCAATGATGATAATTTCATATTCTTAAAGACATAATTTGGTAAAGTATAAAACATGAAAGTTGTTAATTTATGTCTTAGCTATAATTCTATAAAATGGTTTGGCAAAATTCTGTGTATGTGATGAGTTATGTCTATTTGAGCAAGGCTGGTCTGGTTGAGAGTTTCTGCAAGGATATAGTGTCTGTTTGGAATTACTAGGAATGATTGATGCAGAATTAGCTAAAGTGGTGAACATGAAAAATGTTCATTTGTATGTTGAGATGATGCCTATAAAATTTCAGAATTTTTGGATAAGTATATCTCAGTGGAGAGTGATTTGTATCCGGGATGTTCGGTTAGATTTTGAGGCAGGAGTTGAGGTGACTTTTGGAGAGTCACTATGGTTTGGGTGTTGCTTATTTTGATTTGAAATTTTGGTATGTTGTATTCCTGCTCGTTGATTGTAAGTGACAAGAAGAATTGATAAGTTTGGATAATTGTAGCTCATTTGCGAAATGGCTAAGTGGGGGATGTTCAGGCAGGAAAGTTAACTTAGAAGCATTGGTTATGGCGAGCCAGCAAGATGCGAGGAGGCATTTCGTGGACTGGCAATGCGATGTGGCATTATGTCAAAGAGGCAAAGAGCTTTGGCGAAGAGGAAAGGCGAAGAGTTTTGGCGAAGAGGATTCGGCGAAGAGGCATTGTGCGAAGAGAGAATGTGCAAAGTGGCAGTTCGCGAAGGAGCGAAGAAGAGAAGAGGCGAAGAAGCATTTCTGAGGTGGCATATGCGAGGAAGAGTTGTGAGGAGAGTCTGTGTGAGGCAGCATTGCCGGATCAAGATTTGCGAGCTAGAAAGTACGAGCTGGGATTGCGAAGTGGGTTTGGCGAGCTGGCTTAGGCGAGGAAGCCTTGCCGAGGCAGAATGGCGAACTGGTCTGCGTGTTTCTAGGTAGAAGTTTATTTAAACCCAGTGAATCCCAGCAGCGTTTTCACGATTTTCTTTCTTTCTTCCACCGAAAGTTTCAGTCCTTGTCTCAGATTGTTCCATTTTATATTCTAAGGCATTAATACTTAGATTAATGTAATAGACTTCTAGATTAGTATATATTAAGGCAGAATCATCAATTTGAGAAAGATATATCAAATCATGTCAAATTCAAGAGAAAGATATGGATTGATATAGAAGGATATGATTGAATTGATTTGATTACATGTATGAATATGGCAAATGTATGATAAAATATGATGTTACAATTTATTTTGATGTTTGATAAGATTTATGATTTGTGAGTTCTACAGGTTTATAGTGGCCTTAAGCCTACCCTTGCCCTAGGACCGTCGCGCCACTGGAGTTGGGGTGTGACAGTGTTTAATTAATTATATTGTCTTTACAAGACTGCAGAATTCCTCGGAAGATAAAAGTCAGGAATCTACCTCTACTTTGCACCTGAAAAGGGAAACAATGAGAGGGTGAGTAATGATTACTCAGTGAATCTAATATGCACTGACCAATGACAATGGCTCGGATAATACTAATAATAGGCAGATATTCAATGATTAATAATCTGCTCATCAATATCAGAATGCAGTATATAACTGTAGAATCAATAACAGTATAATGGAACTGTAATCAAGTCAATGGGGTCAATATATATCACATGGATATGATAGATAGGACAAATATAGGGCTATGAAACATATAGAATATGTGTAAAACACATAATCAATCTCATATCAATAAACATAACACTGATCAGGTGTTATGGTTAGGACTGTTAACCCTTCCCAACTAGGGTATTACATATAGTCAATGTGCACATTGCCGACAGTATGTACGCACTACCTTGTAGTAGAGGCAGCTTTGTCAAATCTCTTCGGAATCAATAAGAACATGTAACAAGTCAATAGATATCAATATACAATATCAATCTTATCAAGTAGTAGTAGCTCGTGAATTTAATCAAACAAGACTGCGATATAGCAATGGATAATCAATATAGGAAGCAATTAACAATAGTATTACGATTAGCAATTAACATTGGATTGAATAAAAAATTGGACAAATCAAGTAAAGAAGTTGGCTCAATTGGCATGCCAATGTCGTTGGCGACGATGACATTCAAATGGTAGGCCTACGGATGAAATCAATGGTAGGCTTATGAATTTGAACTAGGCATTTCATCGAACACTTAGTGTGCAATATTCAAGAGACATTTTGGCAAGGTTTTGGTGCAACATTGAAATTGCCCCAAAATCAATCAACAAGTACACAATGTAGGTTATTCAATAAGCATTTGTTTCCAACAATAAACAACATATGAAGGATCAAATAGGCATAGGAAACCAAAGGAAAAACAGACAAAAATATAGGCAAAAATGCTTTCAAAGCATTTGGTCAAAAGATGGCTTCCATGGTTAGTTTCCATAATTCAAGTCAACATGTTTGGCATGACAAATGATACATATTAAACTCACCTACCACTTCAAGTCACTTGAATTGTACACTTTGCCACCAAAATCTTTAAAGTAGGCAAAAATGACAACTTTTCAATTCTTTGATCTCTACATCAATTCAATCACATATAAACCATCTATTAGTCTCCAATTAACATATTTTAACCTCAATTAACACATGCTAATACAAAATCAAAGATTCATTCCTCACAACTTTGAATCAGGGTTTCCAAATTAGGGAAAACCTATCAAATGCATCAATTGATACAATTAAACACTAAACTCATTCTAATTGACATCTAAAACATATGAATCAAGCATTAAACCAAACAAATCACATCTTTACCTTGTTAGGAAGAAATGATCGAAATTCACTTGCTAAAGATTCTTGAAATTTCTTGATTTTCCAAGCTATCCAATGATGGAAATCAAAGAATCAATGGTTTGATTCAAGTTTCTTTTGATTTCTCCTTTGTTTTTTGTAAGAAATTTGGTGGGAGAAATGGGTGGAGCAATCAGCCACACATGGAGAAGAAGAAAGAAAATGGCCAAAAATTTCAGAAGGCATGCTTATATAGAAAGTTAAATTGGTAAATTATAAATAGGCCCTTAAACTTTTCAATAATCATACTTTTGCCACATTTCCTTTTGTAATTTATTCTGACAATTTTGTTGAGAATTGGATTTCAAAGTGGGAATTCAAATAGCTTATTTTTTTTTATTCTTTATTATAAAAATAGTTTCAGAGCCATTTTGAAACTCAGACAGTCGGTTTCCCACTATTCCCTTTAAGTTCTACTTATTTACGATTTTGCCATCACTTACTTTTTCAGTATTCCTAAACATTTTTCACCTCTTTCTTTTTACCATAATTACATATATATTTATGTGATTCTTTTCTCCCTAGTCTAACTCAAAAATTCTTTAGTCAACCGAACTGCTATTTCCCGGGTATTGTTATTAACACCGACGTTTTCCAGAAAAGTAACTCATATGCATTCTAACTGTGTCTCAAAAATTATCTTTCATTATTTCAATATTTTCATTCCAATAACTAGACATATTACTATTCAATCATGGTAGCATTTTCTAGGGTATTACATAAACTAATAGAATGGCTATATTTGGTTTGGTTTGATATATTATTAGTTATTGTTATATAATTGAAATGAGATATATTGAGTATAGAATTGATCACAGATGATGACAGATAGATTGATAATGTGAATATGGAAATACTATAGCAGGTGATGTATACAGGTTATAGAAGGGTTCTACGAGTGTCAGTAGCCTTAAGTTGTTCCTACATCCTAGGACCGTCAAAATTAGGACGTGACATGCTAGAGTATAAGGTTGGCTATTTTCAGTCTTTTCAGAGGCTTTTGGGTGTGAGTCAAGACTTTGTCAGCTCTATGGTGGTGGATGGTCAAATTAACTTGTTATTGAGGAGTTTATGGATTCAGGCGACTTTGGGGATGTGATTAGGTAGGAGCTGAGGATGGTTGCTCTAGTATTGTGTATGATATTAGGCTATCTTTTTCCCAGTTCTCCGAGATGGGGTAGCATTAAGATGGTGGAGTTGGTTTCTCAAATGGGGCAAGGTTCTTCTGTTGCTAAGTTGGTTCTAGCTGAGACATTGCATTGTTTGGATTGCAGGTGTAGGGTGGATGGGTCATAGTCTATCAACTTGGTGATTCTTCAGGTGATAAAATGACTCTCTCTTTTCTTTAGTTGGGTTTTGACTGGTCTGGGTAGTTTGATTGGGTTAGCTAGTTTGTTTAGCTAGGTTTGGCTGGACTGGTATGTTTAGTCTAATTGGGCTAATTGAACTATTTTAGTTGGGTTTAAATTATCCGTTTAGTCTAACTACACTCTTTTCCAGGTTTGGCTGTGTTGGACCCCTTGGGTTTGATGTTGCTTTTGATGATAACAGAACATACCAATGTGTTAATTATGTAACAATTTTGTTTGTGTTGGTTAAGGCATGAGAAATTATGACTAATGTTAAATCATAGGTTTAACACATTTGAAAGAGTTTAAATGGAAAAGTTCAATATGAAATTTGAACTCATATTGTCATCATGAAGTGAATCCATGAAGTGCTAAGTAGATAAAGAGAAAAATCAATCCAAAGAGCATAGCTATTACTAACAGGCTTGCATAAGAGTTCAGATAGAAGCTAAAATTTGTATAAATTGGAAGAAGTTGGTAGGACAAGCCATATATGGATGGAAAGATATGGATGCCTAGTTTTGAAAAAAAAAATTAGGTTGAGCATTAGACATTGGAAAATAAAGATATGAATTTTTGAATGAATTATGCTTAAGCTAACAAACTATAACAAAACAATTAAGATAATTTTAAAATATTTTTGGGAATTTTAGAAGATGAATTTATGTATGATATTCTACATTATTGAATCCCTAGATGTCTATTTTCATATGGAAAAAGAATCAAATGATTTTGACTTCTACAAAAATAGATTGAAGAATTAGTGAAATATGCTTAAGGTATCCCTAGATGTCTATTTTTAGAGCAAGAATTAGTGAAACATGCTCAAAGCTTATTTTGGTGTTTTCATAAACTACATGTAGACATCTCAAAGTTTTTTTTTTTTAAAAAAAATGAAACATGATTTGGAATTATATAGCTCAAGATATGAAGAAATGAAGTCGTCACTACTACCAAAAAGTTGCATCCATGACTAAGCAATCTAGTAGCTTAGGTTTATGGCAAGGCACAAGTATCAGCCATTGCAAATGAAGTAGCAGCTGATAGGTTGCGATTTTCTAAAAAAATATAGTCATTAAAAGACTATGATTTATACAGTTCAAGTGGGTAATGGTTAGTTTTGAGTTGGCCCTATAAATACAAGTTACTGGGATGTTTCTAAGATGAAGAACAACATCTATTGATCTCATATAAGTGAAAATCAAGTTTCCAACATCATTTTCTTTGTTAATTCTTTATTTTGTTAGATTCACAAAAGTGAATCACTTGGGAAGTTAAGTAGTTGTTCTTATTCTCTTTCTCAATACTTTTCTGAGTTATTAAGTGAGATTAAAAAGAGAAAGGGAATTGTTTATGTGCTTTCATGGCTCATCTTAAAATCAATTGTAAGGGTTTAAGTGTGAGCTTTAGAAAAACACTTGTATAGGTTTGAGTGTGTGAGAAAACACTTGTAAAGGTTTGAAGTGTGAGCTTGTGAAAACACTTTGTAAGGTTTGAGTGTGAGCCTAAACACTTGGGTTTGATCTTACACCCGTAAAAGGATCGGAGTAGAATACTCAAGTGTGATATTGAGGAGTGGACATAGGCAAGGGTTGGTCGAACCACTATAAATCTTGTGTTTGATTATCTCTTCCCTACACTCTTTATATTTTGCTCATTCATACATGCATAAACATTCATTGTTGAATTTGTTTACTTGCTTCTGCTATTTTAATTTGTGATTAATTTTTTATTTTGTCAAATAACCAATTCACCCCTTTTTGGTTGCCAAAGGGACTTTCAGGCTTAAAGATCACCTCTAGGCGATTGGTCCTCCATCTAGAATGCCATATTCATCGGCAAACTATCGGATGTGGAGGACTTGGGTCTGCTTCGACACTGAGCATGAATGGATTAACTACTTACTGGAGTTGGGTCGAAAGGACATCTTATGGTTTTGTTCTTGGTATAGGGTCTGCTCATTCACGACTACGAGTTATAGGTACAACGTGGTGTATTTATTGGGTTTTTACATGACCAACTTATACCTGGTGACCAGGGTTTTAAGAAAGGTGTGTATGTCTCAGGGGATCTCGCCAGATGAGCCTACTTTTTCAGTCTCCTTTATTTCTAGTACTATGGCATGAGCTATTATAAGTGGCTAGAGAAAGAGGATGTGTTTGATCAGTTGACAGGTTGGATGGTTAGGATGCTTGGCTTAAGGAGAGGGTTTGGCCCACAGAGAAGCTAGAGAGAGTGATTTTTCTTCAGTTGATAGAGGGGGACTTGAAGACACTTTGGACTTGGTGCTGACACAAAAGTAGAGACAATGCAGGGTATTGAGGCTGCAACAACTAGGGTAAAGGTGTCTGACACTCTAGGGAATGATAATGACTTGAATAGGAGTGGAGTCATTCACCCGAGGAGGATGTAGACTCAAACAGATGAATGATGACTGGTTTGCTTAGACATAGATTTATTTTTTTCTTTTTAGGACCTAGCTTTGGATTTTGTGGACCTAGTTTTTGTTGATCTATTTGACCCAGTCATAAATTTTTTTTTTGTGCTTGATCAGATGACATAACATGATATGTAAAGACGAGACAGTATTTACGAAACTATAAAGATGTGATATGATTTTTGACGAATTCTGATAACTTGTATATTTTTCCTCCAGAATGATGCTTGGTAAATGACATATGAAATGTGAATGAGATATCATAGTTACCTTGCTTTATTCTCTCTTATTCTTTTTTTATTATTATTATTATTTTATTTTGGCTCTAACTTTTGATTAAGCCGCCCTTGTGACTTGATGAGCTGCTCTAACTTTTGTTTAAGCCGCCCTTTCGGATTTTTGACTTAGCGAGTTGACAAAGAATCAATAACCATGCAATCATTTTGGCCGCAAAATGATAATTTTATTATGATTTGGACCGTACCCTAAGAGGGCTACCTAACCCTGAATCTGATAAAAGGCATCCATTCTCTTCTCATCGATGACATTCAACTGATCATGATAGTTCTTGACCAATTCTGTTTCATCTAGTTGACTTTGTCGGATTACTGTTGCAGATCTGATTTGCATTTCAATGGGCAAGACTGCTTCCATTCCATATACTAGAGCATAGAGGGTTATAGTAAGATGCGACATCACTCTTGGACCTTTGCGAATATCTGTTAATTATGGCATTCCTGTATGAAACTAGTAGCAATGCATAAAGTATGATGTGATTTATTCATTAACTAATTCTTTGCCTTTTTTATTCATTTCATTTTTTTTTCACAATCTTTTAATATCTCATATTAGATCATGAAAAATGGAAACAAAAAGATAAGAAATAGTAACCTTTTCATTTCTGAAGAAAATTTCACTGCTTTTGATTGCATCAAAATTAAAAGGTTGACTCGAGAAATTTACAAACTCAAAAAAAAGGGAAAATGACTCGATTGAGTTAGCCTTAGACTCAGACTCATGATCTACTTTTGACTCGAACTCTGACTCAACCGGATAGCTAGGCTGGACAGATGACTCAACACCAAGATTGGACAACTTCTCATAATGCCAAAGGTTCAAGATTGGTTAGCTAAGGTGTGTAGGGTCTACTTCTACTCCATGGAGGGCATATTGAATTTGGAGGGAAGTCTTGCATTGGGGAATAGGGCTAGAGAGTCCACTTCTATCAGATTATCGTGTCTCTTTATGTTCTTAATAGTTCTTTCTATAGCCTTGAATTTCTCTATAAGTTTTTGGGCCTTGACTATAACAGGCACATCCCTTCCCTGGAAAAGGTATGGAGAGGAATTTGTTATGGTATGAGAGGTGACGTGTATATGGACATTCTCAGAGGGTCTTCCTGTCATTAGTCAAATCAGTAATAGGAGGAGCTGAGGTAGATGGATTAAGGTTTTGAGGAGGTGGAGGAGTTTTAAAGCTTTGCTCCAATATCCCTTTGACTTCATGAATGATGGACTAGTGTTGTTTATTCAGGGTTTTAGAAAATATGTTTTGTTAGGCCTTTAAGGTAGTCCAGAAAGTGCCCTCTTATTTTTTTGAGAAAGGTGGCAAGTAGGGTGTTCATGGTTTCAGGATTAGTCTCACATCCATTGGTACCTTCATAAAGGAAAGGAATATAATCAGTAAAAAGGTGCATGTATGATTTGTATGGATATGTATTTGTTTCATATTTTTGGATGTTGTATTAGGTAGATGGGATCTTTCTACTGATAAGACAATGGTTTGATTCACTAGAAGAGGTGAGTGGGTTAGTTTCACAGTTTAGGTAAATGCGACAACAAGTCGGTTTCATTATTTAAGCATATGGGAGAATGGGTCGATTTCACTATTTAGGTAAATAGGACAGTGGGTCATTTTCTCTATTTGTGTAAATTGGACAGTGGGTTGGTTTCACTGTTTATAGATAGGGTAATAGATCAGTGGGTCATGTTCACTATTTATGGATATGGTAACGGCTTAGTGGGCTAGGTTCACTGTTTATGGAAATGGTAAAGGTTTAGTGGATCAGGTTCACTGTTTATGGAAATGATAACAGTCTAATAGGTCAAGTTCACTATTTGTAGACATGGTAACGGTTTAGTGGGTTAGGTTCACTATTTTTGGACATGGTAATAGTTAAATGGGTCAGGTTCACTATTTAGGCAAGTGGGATAGTTAGTTGGTTTCACTGTTTCTAGACATGGTAACAGTATAGTTGGTCAGGTTCACTGTTTATGGACATGGTAATGGTTTATTTGGTCAAGTTCACTGTTTATGGACATAGTAACGACTTAGTGGGTCAGATTCACTGTATATGGATATGGTAACAGCTTAGTGGGACAGGATAACTATTTGTGGACATGGTAACGACTTAGTGGGTCATGTTTAGTGTTTGTGGACATGGTAACGGCTTAGTGGGTCAGGTTTACTATTTGTGGACATGGTAACAGCTTAATAGGTTAAGTTCATTGTTTGTGGATATGGTAACAGCTTAGTGGGTCTATTTCACTATTTGTGGACATGGTAAGGGCTTAGTGGGTCAGGTTCACTGTTTCTAGACATGGTAAGGGCTAAGTGGGTCAGGTTCACTGTTTGTGGATATGGTAACAACTTAGTGGGTTTGGTTCACTATTTGTGGACATGGTAACGACTTAGTGGGTCAAATTCATTGTTTGAGGACATGGTAAGGGCTTAGTGGGTTAAGTTCACTGTTTATGGACATGTTAACAGTTAGTAGGTCAAGTTCATTGTTTATGGACATGGTAACGACTTAGTGGGTCAAGTTCACTGTTTGTGGACATGGTAATAACTTAATGGGTCAGGTTCACTATTTGTGGACATAGTAATGGTTTAGTGGATCAGATTCACTGTTTATGGATATGGTAATGGTTTAATGGGTCAGGTTTACTATTTGTGGACATGTAACAGCTTGGTGGGTCAAGTTCACTATTTGTGGATATGGTAAAGGCTTAGTGGGTCAGATTCACTGTTTGTGGACATTGTAACAGCTTAGTGGATCAGGTTCACTATTTGTGGATATGGTAACAACTTAGTGAGTTAGGTTCTAGGGTCAATTATATGAGGCTAGATGGCTAGGCTGAATCAGGGTCCTACGAAGTAGCAATATACCTAACCACTTGCGTGGGTCAAATGGTACTGCATATCTCCTTGAAAGGATCAGGGATTCATTGTGAGTTTGGATCCTTTAGCTATCTCCCAACATACACAAGGAGGGTTACCAGGTCAATGCTAATTGGTATCCAGGTTGAAAATCATACCTGGTAGTGGACAAGGAGTCCATGTAGTGATGCATCATGAAATGCAAAGTCATTTTCAATTAAAGAGCCAAGTTTCTAATTTCTTTTGAAATTTTTCAAGAAATCAATTGGTAGTCCTCTTTTTCATTTTGAAAAATGACAAGTCCCTAGTAGAGTCACTAGCTGTGAGACCTCGCCCATGGATGGCGCCTTGGTTGTCCCAGCAATCGACCCTATTTTTGGGACTTCAGTCTCATGTCGCCGGAATGCCTAGCCGACTGGAGGTTATGTTTCTCAATTAACTGAAAAGTTTGTTTCATTTTTGTTTTGAAACCTGTTTTGAGTTCAAGTCTATTTTGAAAATGAGTTTCGGGGAGTCGCCACTTTAATTTTATTTTTCTTGGGAAATTAAAAGGAAAAAAAATCTAAAAATGACTCCAATTTAATTTTTCTCAATGGATTAAGTCACTAGACCTTCGAATGGATCTGAGTTTAGGGACTAGGTTTTTTATTTAAAAAAAATTTATAACTTGACTTAAAATTATGATTTCATGGACAAGATAAGTTGCTAAAATAGTAAATAAATCATTAATTGAAAGCAATACATAAATGTAAATTAATTCTACATTTTATTGATAGTCAAAGTGTTAACTCTAGCTTTTATGGGTTCTAGGTTAACCACAGGAGCCTCGATGCACCAGTCTGACCGGTGGTATTGATTCTAGCCCCTATGGGTTCTAAGTCAATCACAAATTCACCGGTTAGACTGGGAAAAGAGCGACGGGGGTATAGGAGGATAAAGTGTTAGCACAAATGAATATTTAGGGCAGTGGTGGTGATGGTGTGAGCAAAGGCAAGAGTAGGGCAAGCCTATGCAGTCACAAGGTGGGAGGAATATATCCGAGTTTTGGATATATGTGAGGAAGGATGTTTCAATTTTTTGGATTTGACACTCCATTTTGAAGCATGCCTACGTATCCCTTTGAATGGGAATCAAAATTTGACGTAGTTTGTCCATCTCGCGAGGTGATTTCTGGTCTGTTTGAAAAATGTGTTTGGCTTTTGGTTAAGATAAAAGCGAGGTTTTGGGTTAGTCCCATTGCTTAATCTCATATTGAAAAAGATCCTAATCCTAGTAAAGTATATGTTTTATACCTTCCTTATAGACTAGAAGATCAGGGGTGGTCAAAGTGCTTTACTAGACCAGAGTTTCGCCTTTTCACTTTTGGGCGGCTCACGGCCGGTTTGGTTGCTTGTTCTTCACTAAATTAATCTAAGGAAGATTAATTAAGGGCATTATTGACCATCTTCAAATATTCAAACTCTTCAAAATCTAAGGAAGGAAAAACCTTAAGAGAGTTATTTGGAGGGAGAGAAGAGAGAGCTTATTGAGGAAATTTCAACTTAATAGTATGGTGTTTGGGGTTGCTTAGGCTTTAATTTGGTTTGTTTTGAGGTCACAGGTATATTTTGGACTAATTTCATATCACAGGTCTACTATAGACTGATTTGAGGTCACATGTTTGTTTTTGACTTGATTGGAGGTCACAGGTCTGCTTTGGATTGATTTAAGGTCACAAGTCTACTTTAGACTTGATTTGAGGTCACAAGTTTGCTTTGGACTGATTTGAGGTCATAGGTTTGCTTTGGAATGATTTGAGGTCACAGGTATATTTTGAAATGATTTTGTGTCACAGGTCTATTTTAGACTTTATTTGAGGTCACAGGTCTGATTTGCACTGATTTCGGGTTATAGGTTTGTTTGACTTGATTTGAGGTCACAGGTATGATTTGGACTGAATCGGGGTTTGGTTCGTTTGTTTGATCTTAACTAAATTAATTTAAGAAAGATTAATTTAGGGAACTATTGGCTAACTTTGGGTCTTCTAACTCTTCAAAATGTAAGGAAGACTTTGAAGAGGCAGTTTTGGACCTAAGCAAGGTAAAACCTTGAGAGAGTTGCTCAGAGAGAGAGAAAAAAGCTTATTGAGGACAAGTTTACTCAATAGCTTGGTGTGTTGCAAATAAGGGGTGAGGGGTTATTTATAAAGGGCTGAAGGGTATTTTGGTCATTTAATTTCAGTCTAGATTTGGTGGAGACACTGGAGTGCCTTTGCGGCTGACACCAGACACACTGGTGTCAAATTGGAATGAAGTGTGCGACAACTTAGGAGCCACTGATGGATCCACTAGCATGTGAGGCTAAATCTAACAGATCTAGTATATCGAGTTTTCATGCGAGTTCAGTTTTCGTTTGACTGTCCATTTTTCTACTTTCTAAGACTCTGGAGTCCCAGTTAAGTATGATATGAATCTGTCTGCAATCCAAGGGTGTGAAAATCCACTGTTCTTAGCTTGTTAATTCTCTCACGATTGTATTGCATTTTAGGCTTTGAAGCTATTTGGGCAGCGGGAGTGAATGAACCTTATGCCCGTATCCAGTTGGCCTAAACAGAGCTTTACAAGCATATTAGAAGACAACATGGGCATCTTGGAGCAGGCTGGAACAAACATGGACGTGTTGATCATGGGCACGAGTGTATTGGCTTTCATTTGCACAAATATGGGCTTGTTAGAGATGGACATAGGCATTTTGTAAGGATTTTCTTATACATGGGCGTGCCAAGGTACAACACGAGTGTGATGTACTTCTATTTTAGACTTAGGACCATTTGCACCTGAAAATAACTCGTAATCCAGAATTCCAGCCCATTTAGCAACCTTTGATCCAAATTCTTATTTTACACAATTTCTTGCCCGAAAAAGGGTAAAAATATAGAAAAATTCTTGCCAAGCCATTATTAGCAATTTATTAAAAATACTATCAAATATAAATAAAAACTAATTAAATATGCTAAAAATATTAATAAAAATATAAGAAAAACAATAGTAAAAATGTGTCGATCAATTCTTGTCACGGCCCAATTTTAGACAATGACGGTCCTAGGGTACGGGTAATGCCAAGGCAACCAGTACCTCGAAGAACCCATTCTTTTACTTTAACTTAACTTTTACAAACTAATAATGTCATTAATAATCATTCCTTAAACATATGATACATTTTAGGTAGTAATTTTTTTAAAACATCACAAGGTTCCTTACAGAAAAATTGATAGAATTTCCTTTATAACTCTGACTTAAGCTATCCGTAAGAAATAAAGATTTACACTTCCAATTAAACATACATCCCCTTTTAACCTCCATTAATCAACACAACTCAATAAGCACTTCAAAATTTGCATTCATATCTCATATCATATATATACATCATTTATATTCTCATATCAAACTGGTTAACATTTTAATTATATTAAACATTAAACTCTTAGCCAATCCAAGCCCTATATACATTATACTGTAACACCTCAGCCTAGCTTGAACCTATCCTTTATAGGGTTCTTCGGGGAGAGATTTTTGATTTCTTTATATAGTGATGTTAATATATATTTATGCATGAAATTGATAATTATGCATGTTATTTGAATTAGTTTTAGGCATAGGAATAGTCCAGAGGTTGTTAGGATTTAATCGGAAAATTTTGAGTTTTTAGTGAATTGGGGGCAAAATGGTCATTTTTCGCCTGTCGGAATTTTATGCATTTAATATCATATTTAAAAGGAGAAAATAATCTAAAAACTTGAAAATGGCCTTATTTTATTTATTTGAGCAGTAGTTTAAGAAATAATTTCGGTCGAAAAATTGTTATCGGCACGTTGCGCGATTTCGGTGTTTCGGTTGCACTAGGGGTATTTTGGCCATTTCCTTTATAATATGGAGTTATCAAGTGTGTGCAACCTTATGATATTAGTTTAGGCTTGATTAAATCCAACCGTTGGATCAAATGACTTTAAATTGGATGGTTAGATGAGTAGGTTGCAAAGTTGCTAACCTAAGCTCAATATATGAGATTATTGCCTTTGGTTTGTGATTAGGTGTATCAAAAGTATGTGTAACCTATCTAAGTTGACTTTGGATTAGCCAATAGGATTAAAGTAAGAAGAATGGATGGTTGGATAACTAGGTTTCACAAAGATTACTATGTAACCTAAACCATTGGATCAAACCTTTTGTCTTTGGATAAATATGACTATTTATCATCTTCTTCCTTAGAATTTTCAGCCATTAAACCTCTCTCCCTTCTAGCTTGGTTCGGCCACACCATGATTTCCATTTCCTTAATATTTTATTTCATTTCTTGATACAAATAGGTAGATTTCTTCATCCTAAACACTAATCCAAGCTTAAAATCCAAAAACATTAAAGCCACCAAATCCATCTTTGAAGTTTGGAAGCACTTTGGGTAAGTTAATGGTTTTTGAGTTCTAATGATGTAGAAATATTTTGTCACGACTCGCTCCCGCAGTCGGATCGCGACGGTCCTAGGGTACGGGTGATGCCAATGGCGACCGGTACCCGTAAAACCCAGTATCAATCACATTCACAATATACATATATATTTATCGCAGCGGAATAAAACTTATCCATCATCTATCACACATGGCATATCTATGCATATATACATCTAATCAATCATAAAATACTATTCATTCTGAAATACTATCTCATATATCTTCATAAACATATATATATCTGTTTATGTCCTAGCTAACCCATACATACCCCCTGGAGCAGCTAGATATGAACATCCAAAATACAGAGTTTAAAATATATATATATACATCAGTAGTGCTGGCAGAAATCCCAGGATGATGAACGACAGGATTCTGCAATCTACTCCTCTCTTGAAATAAGGAAACAATGAGAGGGTGAGTATATAAGATACTCAGTGAATCTATATGCATTGCCAATGAAAATGAGATTTTACAAAGGAACCAATGATATCAAATACTCAGAATAACCAATTGATAGAAGCATTTACAGTAAATGACAGAATAGATCAATAATGAATATCAAAGGTTCAATACCACAGAGAAAAACAGATAAAGGGCTGGATTGCATAAAATTATACAATCTCCTATAGTAATCAATCTGGACTATATGTGAACTATATGTACACATACAATCTCCTGTAGCAATATCTGTATTATAAGACGGGCCAGGTCTTATGGCTAGGTCCATAACCCATTTCCTAGCTAGGGTATCAGTAATACAATGTGCACAAGATCGACAGTATTTTCTCCACTACCCTGTCAAATCGGTAGCTCTGTTATGACGTATAAGGATCAATATCAAGAAACAACACATCAGTGGATACCATGATGCAACAATGGTATCCTCAATCTCAACAAACTCGATATCAATCAATCAATAGCAGTTAAG
>CANXYC010150598.1:0-10195 GCA_948193065.1 Aleurites moluccanus | reverse complement strand
GTAGCCAATGGATATCTGCCTCACTGAGGTCCTGAAAACATTTAACAACTTTGGGGTGAGTATAAGATTATACTCAGTGAATCTAAATATATGAATATGCAATATTATTCATGAAAAGCCACATCTATCCATTAATGATCTGTAAATAATAGATAACTGATATTGGAATAATGAAATACATATAATGAACCATAATGCATATAATATAACAGGTATGAGTTATTTGTAACATATTATAATATAATACTACACTATTACTTCACTTCTCTACTTTCACATTTCCACCCAACACACCATTTCCATCCAACACACCATTACATAAGGTAGATCAACCCTTATAGCATAGAAAATTTCACCCTCTTTAGCAAAGGTCAGAGAATATATATATCTGTGTGCACACAGCCGATAGATTTACTCACTATACCATCGAAGTAGTCCTGTTATAATATTATATGCAAATGTCTCATATAGTATGAATGTATCAATATTAAGTCTCAAATATGACTGTAATGGTATTAAATAATATCACAAAGATCAAAGAATCAATATTACACAATATGAAAATTTTGGTCTTCGGGGCCCAGTTGCACCAGCGTAGCTGACACCCCTAAATTACGGGTCCGTTTCTCATTTTTCAGGCACTTTCTGGTTTTCCTTGAAATCAACATTTCCATAGCAATTTATTTATACAAATGATACATATACTAAGCAATTAGGCTTGATTAGACATCAAAAAGCCTTTCAGAATAAATTTTATACAAAGTCAAAGTTTAGGTCAGTTTTAGACATTTCGGTAGCTCTGTTTTAAGTCATTTTAGCAAAACTGCCCAAAAGTATATCATTAATGGTTTTCAAGCAAGGATATCATTTATATGCATAAATGCATGACTTATGAATTAATAATGTATGATACATATATATAGACTCACCTCAAACAAAATTCCAAATATTCCTTAATAGGCCTAGTTAGCCCGCGACTCACCATCAGTGGCCCTAGCTCGGGAAGTTTCTCCTCTATTACTTAAATCACTCTAGTAAGACTTATACTCAATAAATTTCACATTAAAACACATATCAAAGCACATCAACATACATAAAGCATATATATTATACACCATGGACCCTATATTACACAAATGACACTTTCCATTCCTTTATGCATCAAATGCAATTTTATCACCATATTTCATTCACATTTCATATGTTCATCACTATAATGCCAAGTTAAGAACTAATAAATACTTTGTTCATATTTTCATACCAAACATACACCAAAAACCAAATATGCTTTCCAAGTACTTATATCAATCAACATTTCCATATTTGAACTTTTACATTTACATCATTTACACCATTAAACTATATTCAAACCTTACTTTCTCAATTGTATTAGCCTAACACATTGAACTAACAAAGTCTATATGGTTCGGCCTAAATGGATTTCACTCCATTCATCCAATTTTCAACACCAATCAACCATACAACATTTATATTCATCAAATACATAACATTCATCCATTTAAACCTATAAAACACCATAGTACAAATCACCATTTACACATCATCACATTCGACCAAGCTAGTTTTCCATTCAAATGGATTTTGTTCCATCAAATAACCACTAATTCAATACATATGCAGCAACCAAAACTCATTTGAATAAAAACATCCATCAAAATCATACTTTAATTCATATTTTTTCCTATTAGGGTTTTCTTCCAACTTTTGATTTTTCTTCCAACCAAAACTCATTTTTGATACTAAATAACATCAAAGAACATCTTAAGAACATATTTAAATCAAAAGAATGGTAAAATCACTTACTTACCAAAAGTTCTTCAAAATCTTCCAAGCTTTGATTTTTTACTTTTTCTTGATTTTTCTTGAAATCTAAAGCTATATTTGTGTTTAGAATGATGGAATAAACAAGTTTCAATCAAGAAATGAAAGAAAACAACAAGCTTTGGTATGGGACAATGGTGGCCGAAACTTGCTAATGGTGGAAAGAGAAAAATTTGAATGGGATATGGCTAAGGAAGATGAAGAGGTTGTAAAAATCAACTTAAATATCAATTTAGTTATCCTATGCTTTGAGCTTATAGTAAAAATTGTGAAACCTAGCTTACTAACCATCCATTTTTTCATCTTTTCATCCAATGGTTTGATTTAGGGAAGCCTAAAGTGATACCATAGACTTGCATATACCATATAAGTCCATATTTCAAAGGAAAAGACTAAACTAACCTTAGTTCAAATTTGATCCTTATCTGAGCAGCTTTGCTAGAAATTATTTTCTACCGGGTTTAATTCTCCAACAATAATTCAAATGACTATTCTAACCTTATTTTCATGTCTTGATATTCTATTTTATCATCAAATATGATGTTAATTCTATAAATAACTCAAGGGGTGTGAAATGACCATTTTGCCCCCAGTTCACCAAAAATTTAATTTTTCCTGATTTCTTCCTAACATCCTTTAAACCACTTTTATACATATAATACTTCCTAAAACATGCATATATATTCAATTCAAGCATAATCATACATTAATACACAACTTTCAAACAAAGGAAAAATCTCCTAGGTTTATCCTTTATGGTTCAGGTTCTAAGTTTTAACTGAAGTGTTACAGAATATAACCTAAAGTCCTTAAGAGCAATTTTTGTTGTCAATTAAGGGTATTTCCATCTAGTGTCTACAAGCACTCTCGTGTTATTATAGAGATAAACAAAAACATGAAGTTTTTTGCCAATTCTTTAGCCTCTTAAAGTGGATTTCTTAATAGATCAAATTAGATCGAATCCCTCTCGAAGTGGATTTCTACTTAGGATCATATTGGATCAAATTATTGATGGCATTGTTGAATCCTATCGAATCCTTGAATATCAACAATTCCATTTACTTTCCTAACCTTTAAGTGAATTCAATTGTTTTTCCACCAAATATCCCAACTCTCATTGTAAATATTTGATTGAAAACATTATATAGGGTGATCAAGCATATATAACACAATTAACGCTCAATTAAATTCAAATCATTTATTCAAATATGTAAACCAATCAATTCAATTCATTGAAACTATTATCTGTTGCAATTCCTACCTACTAAATATTTAGCCTAGATACATGATTAAATAAAACTTAAACATATGAAAATAATAATCATAAACACCAAGAGAATATAAAAGGAAAGAATTAAAACCCCCATTGTCACAAAAGTGGAGTCTCTCTTTTGATAATATTTTGATGAATGAAAGTATCTACAAAAGCAATGCTCTCTTGATCTTCCTTGAACAACAACTAATAACTAACAATTACTAATGCTTTCTCTCTATTTTGTATATAAAACTTGATATATGTTTTACTCAAAATCCTCTCCCTCGTCACAGAAATATCATAGAGTATTTATAGAGAGCAAAAAGATACAAATGAAAGGTCATACACTTGCACTAAAGGGTACAAGTCAACCTTGAAAAGTCATATTCTTTGGCATGTATTAGTAGTTACTTCAAGGACATTTTTGGCTGTTTAGACAAATGAATTAAGTCCAGATGTCTTTATGAAAGTTGTAGCTCTATGAATTAGTTTCCATAGCTTCTTGAATCACTCAATTCCAAGCTCTGTAGAGGAAGTTATAGCCGAAAAAGTGCAAACTAGTCCATAAAGTCATGTCCATTCAAGCTTGTGCCGAGTCGTCAAGGGATTGTCAAGTCGTCAAGCTTGCTTCCTGTTGCGACTTGGCAGTGTACACAAGAGGCTGCCGAGTCATCAAGCTTGCTTCTGTTACGACTCGGCAGTGTACACAAGAGGCTGCCGAGTCGTCAAGCTTGCTTTTGTTGCTACTCGGCAGTGTACACAAGAGGCTGCTGAGTCGGCACAAAGCAAGGGAGTTTCCACTTGACTTTGAATGACTTCTATGTGTCAAAAGCTTGCTTCCTTCATCCTTTTTGCCTTAATTCACTTCAACTTGTCTACAAAACTTTTATAGGCTTCAAAGAAACTTTAAAAACATCAACAAAACATAAAAATCCATATGAATTTACCAAGAGCAATTAATAATATGAGCATTAATTAATATGAATGAAATGCATTAAAACTAAACTAAAATATGTACTAAATGCAACCTAAATATGCATGAATCATCCTAAAATTACTATGTTAATTGCAATGTATCAGCCTACCATGTATAATGATGCTAAAGACTTCTAATGTCATGTGACAAATGCCAAAGGTTAGGTAATATCTTAAGAGAACATGACATGCCACTTAATTCTATCTTGGAAGTTGAGTTGTTTGATGTATGAGGGATAAATTAATGGGTCCTTTTCCTTCATCCTTCAACAACAAATATATTTTAGTAACGGTGGACTATGTATCTAAATAGGTTGAAGCAATAGCTAGTCCTACTAACGATGCTCGAGTGATGATAAAGTTCATTAAGAAATACCTCTTCTCTAGAATTGGGGTTCCCCGAGCAATTATAAGTGATGTAGGCTCTTATTTTTGTAATAAAGCTTTTGATTCTTTGTTAAAAAAAATGCGGAGTCATACACAAGGTAGCCACTCCTTATCAGCCTCAAACTAGTGGCCAAGTGGAGATCTCTAAATGAGAACTGAAGCACATTTTAGAGAGAACGGTAATCAACTAAAGAAAAGATTGGTCTCTCAAACTTGATGATGCATTGTAGGCATACAGAACCACATTCAAGACTCCCCTTAGCATGTCTCCTTATAGACTTGTTTTTGGGAAAGATTGTCATCTTCTTGTGGAATTGGAACACAAAACCTACTAGGAAATTAAAACTTTGAATATGGATTTAAAGGTTGCGGGTTCCAAGCGATTTCTTCAATTAAGTGAGCTTAAAAAGATCCGACTTGACACTTATGAAAATGCCAAAATTTACAAAGAAAGAACCAAGCTGTGGCATGAAAAGCATATTAAGAAGTGTCAATTTGAGGTTGGGCAACAAGTACTACTTTACAACTCACGCCTTAAGCTCTTCCTATGCAAGCTCCAATCAAGGTGGTCTAGTCCTTTCAAAGTAGTGAATGTATATCCTTATAGCACTGTGGAAATACAAAATGGGGTAGGTGAGAACTTTAAAGTTAATGGACAACGCCTCAAGACATATTTTTTGGATGCCGCGAAGGAAGAAGGAGTAGCCTACTCTTTAAGGGATGCATAAAAGACCACCTAAATGTCCAACTAAATGACATTAACAAAATGCTTATAGGGAGACAACCCAATTTTCTAATCTCTTCTTTTATTTTATGTTAATTCCCTAAAATTTGGAAAAGAGCTAATATTTTTTATAGATTTTGAAAGATAGAGGGTTGAGAGGACCAAAGCAAGGAAACCAAATTCCAAACATGGGAGTTTTTCTCCTTATTTCTTAAATTGCTTTGTGGATTTTTTTTTTTAGTATTTATCACAGGAAAGTTTTGGGAGATTTTGGGCTTTAATTGGAGTCTAAAAAACTCAAAAGTACAAAAGAAATAAAATCCACACGGTCATGCCTAGCACTCTGGACGACTGTGTATGTCTAAACTCTCATCAGGCAGAAAATAAAAATTATGCACAGCCGTGACTAGCACACTGCACAGTCGAGCTAGATGAAAAAAAAAATTATATAGAGAGAAATAAATCTGCACAGTCATGTAAGAAAAAAATAAGAGAGGAGCAGAGGTGAATAATTTTGCATGGTCGTGCAACATCTAGTTATAAAATGCGAAGTTGTCTTTCTCCTCCTTCATATAACCGAAAACCCTAGCCTCCCACTTTCTCTCTAGCCGCTAGAAGTGAAGATCCATCCCAAAACTACTAATTTTCACTTATTTCTTTGGTTTCTTTGGTGAAAATATCAATTTTCTTAAATTAATTTCACTTTTTACCGAAGAAATTGAAGCTTTCTCTCTCAAATCACCCAAACTCACACTCTCTCTAAAATTTCACCCCAAAACTCTATTTCAAGCAAACATGGGCCAAAGAATGAAATTATCCATTAGAAGAAACAGAAGTAGCGATGATTCTCACCCACCTCCACAAAGACAAGTAATTGAGCAACTTCTTAATTTGCCATTCCCGGAAATCCATTTTAAAGATGATAATCAAGAAGCGAGGTATGATATTTTAAGTCTTAGATCTATTTCTCTAACAAAATTCATGGATATGCACACTTTGAATGTCATGGGTTGGTTTGACATGATTGAGATATGGTTTGAAGAAATGAGGTTGTGGAATTTTGCTGTGATTAATCTCCCCACCTTTAAAGAATTAACTATTGAATTTTTAAGCTCTTATGAATTCTTT
This sequence comes from Aleurites moluccanus, assembly GCA_948193065.1. Taxonomy (NCBI): domain Eukaryota; kingdom Viridiplantae; phylum Streptophyta; class Magnoliopsida; order Malpighiales; family Euphorbiaceae; genus Aleurites; species Aleurites moluccanus. The sequence goes on along the minus strand of CANXYC010150598.1, from coordinate 3,884 downwards.
ACACCTAGTAGGGAATATGGTTTAGGATTGGTGAAATTTAGTTAAGGAAATGGAGATTATTCAATCACATTGGAGAAATTGAATGAGTTATTAGATGGAATACAATATGTGGGGTCTTTTCGTGAAAGCCTCGAATGAAACCTAATGAATTTTGGGGGAGAATTAGTGGGAAAGGAATTTATGATGCTAGAATGTCCAAATCTTATGAAATAGCTAACCCAACCTTAAGAAATATACATCATTTCTTGGCTAATTCAATTTTTGGGCGAAAAGAGAGCTCTGGCGTGGTCAACAACTATGAGTTATATTTCTTATTTTGCTTGTATACGAAGGTGGATTATCATGGTGGCATTTGGTTTGCGAAGAAATTGAAGAAAGTAGCTTTAGTAGTACAGTGGAAATATTTATTGGAGGTTACATCACTAACATTGCACTTGGTTTGGGTGTTGTTAACCTGGCTACAATTGGTCTAGGCCCAGTTCCTAGAGATAATTTAGTCAATTTGCAAACATTGTTTAATATACATTTGGTAAAGAAAATTGGTGATCGATATGTCCTTCAAAGAGGGAGTGGGGAAGCAAGTAGAAGAGCTAGCATGGTAGGTTCTTCTAGTAGTAGAGGGAAATGAGTAACAGTGGAAGATTCTGAGGAAGAAGATGAAGAAGAAGAGGGTTCGAATAAAGAAAGGCAACCAGAGGAACCTATGCAAGAGGGAGGGCACTTGAGTATAAAAGACATGTTGTGGGCCATTGAGACACGAATGGATACTAGTTTCAATTCTTTTGGTCAGTGATTTGATGGATTAGAAACCTCTTTCGGGTGTTTGGAGCAGAGCTTGGATGATCGCTTTAATGCCATATTTGCTCATTTCGGAATCACCTATCCACCACATCTCCACCTTCTTTTGATCCCTGACTTCTTGTTTTAACCCCACCTTTATTTGCCATTGAGGACACTGTCTATTTCTAGTTTGGGGGAGATTTAACTTTTTTGTTTTGTTTATGTTGTGGTTAGTTCTATTAGTTATGTTTATTGTTGAACTTGGATTACTCCCTGGAATTTGGAATTCTATAGCATTGGATTGTGTTGAATATGTTAATGAAGGACAATGACGAATGATGACTATAGTTGGATAATATATATTGACAGGTTAAATTCGATATTTCATATCAAGAAACTATATTAGTCAAGGTTATGTTTTTAATTACCCTTCTTTGAAATGTACTGATTTGAAATTATGAATACTGATTTAAACATATTTATATAAAAAATTTTATCTTTATTGGACCTCACAAAATCGTAGAACTTATTTTAGCAAACTTTTGAGGCGAAATTTATAAATTCACATGGATAGAAATAGATGAATTGGGCATTATTTGTTTTAACCATATTCATATAACTACCATTATTTTCTTTAAAATTTTCCCTAGTTTTACCTTGTTGAGCCTTATTCAAGTTTTATCTTTCTTTTTCTTGTTTATCAAACCTTAAAAGATCCTACCCTATGTGTACAAGGTAATTATGCCAAAACTATGAAAAGGTGTTTGAGAAATTCAAAATGATATTATATTTTTAAAGGAGGAGAAGAGTATCAAAGAAAGAAGGGACACTCTGTGAGTCATCATGTCACCAAAGGAATATGATTATGAAGCAAGTTTGGGGGAGGAAAGTTCATTAAGTTCTTTTCTTACCTAATATTAGTAAGAATTTGGTGAAAAACAAAAGGAGGTTCTAATAATAGAACCCCACACTACAAAATGGTCCTTTCAAATACTAAATATAATATCTGTCAATTTTGTAGTATTTTTTTTATTTAAATTGTATGTTTGGAGAATTAATTAATTTCAAACATGAATGTTTGAGAATTCCAGAATTTCTGATTTTTCAGTTGCAGGAAATTTTGATAGTTAATTGCATGTTCTTAAAGAAATAATTTGGTAAAGTATAAAACATGAAAGTTATGAGTTTATGTCTTAACTGAAATTCTGTAAAATAGCTTGGAAGAATTCTGTGTGTGTGAGGAGTTATGCCTCATTGAGTAGGACTGGTCTGGGTTAATGTGTTTGCTGGAAATCTGAGTCTGTTTGAATTTACTGGGAATGACTGAGATAGATTAAGCCAAAGGTGTAAACATAAAAAATGTTCTTTTATATGTTGTGATATTAGCTGTAAAATTTCAAAATTCTTAGATAAGTATACCTCAGTAGATAGTAGATTATATCAGACCTGTCAGGGTGGATTTTAAGGTAGTAAGTCTAGGTGAATTTGGAGAGTCACCATAGTCAGTGTAGTTGCCCTTATGATTTGAATTTTTGATATGTTGAGCCTCTGTATGTCTATTTTAAATGACAAAAAGAATTAGTAAGTTGGAATATTTGTAACTCATTTGCAAGCTGGTTAAGTGTAAGTTGTCTAGGAAAGGTTTCAACTTAGCAGAGTCTTGGTATGGCAAGCTGGCAAAATGCGAAGTGGCACTTTGCGAGCTAGCAATGCAAAGTGGCAAGGTGAGATTGCCGAAGTGGCAATTGGCATTGCCGGATCGATTTGGAAAGCTAGGAAGTGCGAAGTGTAAATGGCGAGTGGGCTTATGCGAGGTAGCATTGCCGAGGCAAGATTGGTGAGGCGAGCTGGCAAGCGAGATTTCTGGGGTAGTGGTCTATTTAACCCCAGCAACCCAGTAGCGTTTTCACGATTTTTCCTTCCTTCTTTCTTCATTAATTTTCAGTCTTTTCTCAAATTAGTTCCATTTTATTTTCTAAGGCATTAATACTCAAATTAATGCATTAGACTTCTAGATTATTCTATATTAAGGTAGAAATCATCAGATATGAGCAAGAAATCTCAGGAATTTCAGTGTTGAAGAAAATAAGGTAAATTTTCTTCTAAAGTTATTTTCTTTAGATTTATTTAAGTCTATGGGTTAGAATAATTAATATTGGGTATATAGAATTTATTGCAAGTAATCTGAAGTCATTAATGGTAATTAATGTGTTAGAAATCAGAATTTTGGGACAGTCATAAATAGTGGCATGAACAGTAAATCCGAATTTAATGCAGATTTTTCCTTAAGAGATAAATTAAATTGATGTTAGGAATTAAGAATAGAGACCCTAAGATGGTTAAATATTCAGAAATCATGTTTAATATTATTGATTTGGAGAAAATTCTAATTTTAAATATTTGGAAAATTTCTTAGGAGGATATACTCAAATTAATTGAGGAATTAGAGTTAAGCAGATTGCTAAAGAGAAATTTAAGAGAAATTGTGTAAGAGGTAAGTATGAACATCTTATTTAATTATCGTTCTTTGAAATTCATATGATCAAGTATTCTTATAATTGTTCATCCATATTTATATATATTAGTATAATGTGAATGACTTGATCAACCTTCTTGGATCAAGTTCATATGCTTCTTTTTTGCTAAACCTGATTTGAATGATGATATATGATGATGGTCTTACGACCAATATGCTTCTTATGAGATTGAAACCCTATGACCTCATGGATAGAACGCTCTTCCTAATGAGAGTAAATTCATAGATCCATTGTGCACTTTGGCAGCCCAGCTGATAGGGTTTTTATCTGTGTTCTACCTAGAGGGAACCATGAGCTCTAGGCATATGCCTGGCCAAGCATGCGTTCACATTGAAGTAGCAAGGCTACTAATACGTATGTTATGACATGAGATCAGTTCTATCAGATGAGATTTGATAATGTCATTCTTTGTGGGCATTTTATATTCTAAATATGAACCATGATTCGATTTGTGATATGATTTGATATTGCCAAATTATTATGAGCACCCTTGTTCCTTCAAGTAAAGCTTATGATTCTTTCATACCTATACGTATAAATATTTGTTCATGACCATGATTCGATATT
>CANXYC010150562.1:0-20672 GCA_948193065.1 Aleurites moluccanus | reverse complement strand
TGTCTCAATATGATATTCGTTGCTGTGAATATTTTTAAAACTTAACAAATTTCTATGAGACTTTGGAGAAAATAATGTATTTTGTATAGTAAATTTTGTTCCTCTTGTGATAATATATTGGCTCTTCTGGAGTTCTCAATTATTTTTTATTTTATTATAAATAATTGTCTCACCCATTTTCAAATAAGAAAAGTATTTGACATTTTTTAAATTGTACGAGTTATCGTACCATTCACAATATATATAGAAATCAATTCTCCTTTTTAATATTTTCAAAAATATATTTGTCACATCAATGTGAAGAATATATATATGATCATAATTAAAATCATCATTATTAGAGACAAAATTTATCATCATATTTTTCCTCTCTTTTTGCAATGTTCGATAAATATCAATAAAATATTTTATCATATGATACATATTTGACTAATTTTTCTTCATACCATATCGATAATATTTATTTTAAAAAAAATTTTGTCCACCTTTTCTATTCTTATTTCTGTATAATTTTATCCCACTTCTGGTGGTGATAAATATTTTTATGATATTTTTTTATTCTTATGAAAAGAATAATTATTATATATTTACTTTTAAATTTCATAGTATTATTGTTATATATTACAACATTCACTTCAGGAAATGAGATAAAATCACCATAATATATTTCATGAATTTTTCATTAACGACTTGTTATTTTATTCAGTTAATTATCACTATATTCACTTCAGGGAATGAGGTTGAACCAGAATGCCTGAAATTAATTCATAATATTTTTATAATCTTTTTATCAATATTGCTACTGTATGAGCATATTCGATATATGAAAAATATTAACATATCATTTTAAGTACTTAGCATTTTATATATATTTTACAATACCTATACTTCATGATTATTTTCAATAAATCATATAGATTTGATTAAAATATAGAAAAACCTTAATTCTAATAGCAAATATGAATATGAAACTAAATAATATAAACAAAAGTAAATCATATATAATTCATTAAGAATGTAACATAAATAAATAAGAGATGTTAAATTAAAATATAAAGAGTAGAAGAACTTATATAGAAGAGAATTGTGCTGATAACATGTTATGAAAATAAAGAAAACAATGATGATAAGAACAAGAATAAGAATGTAGAAGAGAGAATTTTCCATTGTCTTCTTAGTGTGTATTACAAAATAATATGAACTCCTATTTATAAGGTTCATCTTCATCATATGTTATAATATATAAACCCACCATAAATTACAACATAAATTACAATATAAATTACAACATAAATGGTGCAATAAAATTAAACTTAAATACAAAAACTTATGAGTAGTGAGATAGATGAATGGACATTCACATTTATCTTATGAGTAGTGGGATAGATGAATGAACATTCACATTTATCTATATATTTATAACAAAAATAATAATTTTGCAAGTTTTATTTTAATTTTAATAATTATAATTTAATAATCATCATCGCTACTGTTATCATTTGTGTCGATAATGGTGATCATCACTATTATTCGGAACATCATTATTAATTTCTATTTAATTTTAATTTTAATTTTTAGTATTATATAAATATTAAAATTATAATTTTAATGTAATTATAATTTTAAAGAATTAAAATTAAAATTAAAATTTTAATTTCAATTCTAATTTTAATACTTAAAGACCAGCTTATGGTACATTTAAATGGAAAAATTTGGAATTCTTACATTTAAAACTTGATTATTTGGATGATATATAAAATTTAAAATTTGGAATCAATGGTTTAAAATCCAACATTTTAAATTAACTTGTGTCCTGCTGCCGTACCACCTTAAACAAAGGAAAATTTTTCTAGTCTTTGGATTGTTAGAAAATAAATAAATTATGTTGTTTTTCCTTTATAGAAAGATATTTAAAAAATTCTAAAAAAAAATAGGGAAAAATATGTTATATGAGGAAAATGATACCTTTGAGTTATAATATAAAATTTTAAAATTTTATATTATAAATTCAGGTATAGATTTCAGTTCAAATAAAAACAATCTAATTTAGTTCATTCCAACAATGAATTTCTACTTTAAATTTCAATGTTCCAAATTCCTCCATTCAAACTCACCCTTAATTTTTTTTTTTAATTTTGATTAAATTTAAAGAAATTATTAAATTATTAGATTTTTAAAGAAATAATAAATTTTTTTATTTTAATTATATATGATGATTTATATAAAAAAAAATATATTATTATTCTATTTAATAATTTATGTTAAATTTAATTTTTTATGGGGTCGAGTGAGGTTGGAAACATAAATATCTGAATCTGATATTTTCTAAGTTGAAATATTCCCTCAGTTTAATATGGCATGTGATTTGGCAGATTAACTTTATCAAAGTGAAATAAGTAATTAAATAAATGTGAAATATATCATTAAATAATAATTAAATTTAATTTTATGTTATTTTCATTTGAATGATTGAAATCACATTAGAAATTCTGAATTAGTTATAGAAATCTGATTGAAAAAGTTAAAAAAAGACATCTTAGAGTTGTGTCACTACACCAAATATCATGTACAATTGTTCCCTTATATATGTTGCCTTTATTCCGATATTGCACAAAATATATGGTTTCCCTTTTAGCTTCGTTATTATTCTTCGATGCTGTCTTAAGCCCCTTCTAAGTTCAAATATTACTTGAGCTTTCTGTTCAAATAAAACAAAATCAAGATAATGTGATTAAAATTGGTCATACAAGTATTAATGGCATTTCGATCTCTCATGTAATTATGATAGGATATAAGGAATCAAGTTAAAAAATTAATTTCAGGTGAATCGAATAAATTTATTTGTGTTAAAAATTAAATTTAAATGAGCCAAGAAAATTTTTCAATGTAAAAAATTTGAATTTAGATAAGTCATGTGAAAATTTTTCTATACATTAAAGTTTTTTTTGTTGGCGGTGTGCAAATCCATTTGAGTCTGTTAATAATTTCGTCCCTGAGGGTATGATATGAGATATGAGATGTTAACTTTAAAGATTAAGAATAAAATCTAACATATATTATCTAACATAAATTAGTTTATAACATAACATTTATTATGTTATAAATGTCGAAATAAAATTTAATAAATTTATTATGTTTCAAATATTAAAATTTATATAATTTTGAGAATGTCAATTTCAAAAGTTAGTTATTAACATTGAGAATTTCAATTATATATAAACTAATTTAAACTCTTATATTTAATTAATGTAAGATATTTATTTTCACATTTCATTTTTCATTTTTTTTCATTCAATTATTTTTATAATATTTTAACATTTAGAATATAATTTTTTTTTGTTTTTTTTGTTTCATATTATCATATTACCAACGAATCATAACTAACAATCTTAAATCTATATGTTTCAGAATTTTGATGTAATTTAATACAGTAGATAGCTACATCCCCACATATCTTTACATCTCCACTTAATATGCAATCAGCTCAATACTGACACCAATAAATAGCAGGTCAACTGCAGAAAGGTACGTATATATAAAAACACAGAAAAGCCTATTGCAATATTTCATATTCCAAACTAACTAAATCACCACATTAGGATCGCTGGGAATACTCAGGTCATGTTCTCCTTCCCTTTTTTGTAGGTTTCCACTGTTAATTTGAAGCATTTGATAATATCCGCAAATAATTTAATTTTTTTTATATTTTTATATTTTTATTACTCTAATTTCAATTGACATGATATAATGTTTTATATAAATATCAATTTAATGATAACTCTTAAAGCGAAATTTATTCTCTAGGACTCTTCACTGTGATCGACTGTTTACTTGTTAAACTACCTGAATATGAGACTTGCAGAAATAAGACAACAATGAGAATGGATGTTAGATTTCTCAATGGGTCCACTTCTATGCTTAAGTCAGATTTCAGTAGGAAGATTATGAAAATCGTAACAGTAATGTGATTAATAAATATATTGTGTGTTGTATTTATAAGTGGGTATACCACTTTGAAACATTATAAATTTTTATAAGAGTATATATTGACTATTATACTTCATAGTCTATAAGGACTTCTGAGTGGATCATACTATGTATGTGGCATGAATGGGTGCACACCTTATATCACATATGCGCACGCCGCTATGCTCGACTCGGCTAAGTGCATGCATGTAAAATCGAAACACTATTTTTATTTTCTTTTTTATTCATCCAACCTTAAAACTTATTTATTTTTCCTAAATTGAAAAATTTTCTCACTAATGTTATGATCGTTGTTTCTTTATTTCACCTAATTATGTCATTAAAACTTTGTCTGTGAACATTGATTCTTTTCTCCTATATATTACAGTAATGAGAAGTCTTATATACACACAGAAAATAAACAGAGCCTTTCCAAGTCTTTTAGTCTGATCAAAATAGTTTCATAACTGTTCCTGGAGTTTCTTTGTTTTGGTGCTTAAGCTAAGGAAGCGATAGTTGTTGAATTCTGGAAGTGATTTTGGTTGAAACCTGTGGACATCAATGACCTACTGATGGACCAAAATTTCTTTAAGGACAATAATATATCATGCCTCAGCTAATCAGATAAGTTGTTTCAATATTATTTCTATTTTACTTAGTTTTGAATAAATTGGTGATTGTTTCTAGTCTGTATTTTTAATTTTGGTTAATAGCTAAGAAATAACAATCTTAAGGGATACTATGGCTTCTAATCATGTTGATTCTGCTATGCTTGCTGTCACTAAGGTTGTTCCTGATTTAACCAAAATTGAACCTTTCAATGGTGAGAATTTTAAACATTGGCAAACCAAATTGATGTTGGTACTGGATATAGCTAAGGTTAGCCATGTTTTGTCTGAACCAAAACCTTCTAACCCTGTTGATTTTGATGATGAAACTGTTAAAAAAAACAAATTGGAGAAATTATCTATTTGAGTTTCTGCTAATAAAATTTATAGGGCTATCCTTTTAAATGCTTTATCCAATAAATTATTTGATGTTTATTGTTTATATAAGACTACAATTGAGTTATGGGATGCTTTAGTCTTGAAATATATTATTGAAGATGCTGGAGTTAAGAAACATGTTATAGCAAATTTTTTGCATTTTCAAATGTCTGATGATAAGAATGTTTCTACACAAATTCACGAGTTTCATTTGGTTGTTAATGAATTAACTACTGAAAATATTATTTTGCCTCCTACCTTTGTTGTTGGATCTTTGATTGATAAGTTACTTGAGTCTTGGTTAGTTATAAGAACAATATGAAACATAAGAGGAAAGATTTTACTCTTGAGGAACTTATAATCCATATTAGAATTGAAGAGAAAAATAGAAAGTTGAATCAAGCTGCAAAAGCTAAGGAATTAATTTATAAAGCCAACCTAGTTGAAGATAGAAAGGAAAACCATGACAACTCTAGATATAATCATGGATAGAAATACCATAACAACCAGGGACAAGGTCAACACCGCTATTCCAACCAACGTAATAAGTCAAACCAATATCAGTATAAGAAAACTAAGGGAGCTTGTTTTGTTTGTGGAGTTTCAGGTCACTATGCTGCCCTATGTAGACACAAAAAGGGAGAAAAGAACAACAACTTTCATAAGGCAAATTTGGTGGAAACTGAAGATGAGGATACAATAGTCGCAGTGGTTACTGAGGTGAACATGATAGAAAATCACAAAGCTTAGGTGATAGATTCAGGTGCCGCTAAACACATATATGCAAATTAGCTTTGTTTTTTTTCACCTACACTCCTTTAGAAGGCGAGCATGTCTTTGTAGTAGATGACCGCTCCACTCCTGTCCTAGGAAAAGAAACTGTGAATCTTAAACTGAATTCAGGAAAAATATTGTCACTTACCAACACACTTCATATGCCAACCATTAGGCATAATTTAGTGTCTGTTACTTTTCTTTTGAATGTTGGTATTAAGCTTACTATAGAGTCTAATAAGGCAGTACTTACTAAGAATGGGAACTTTGTGGGGAAAGATTATGCTGATCATGTATTGCTTTACTTGAATGTACTTGATTCTGTTTCTAATAATTTTATTGCATCCTCTTATGCTTACTTGATTGATTGTGATGATTTATAGCATGCTAGATTAGGACATGTTAATTACTCTTATATCAACCTTATGAATAATTTGGAAATTTTAAAAGATATAAAAATTATAAATCCTAGAAAATGTGAGATTTGTGTAGAAGCAAAAGCTACCAAGAAACTTTGTAAGACAATTCAACATAGAGAATATGAATTACTTAGTTTAATTCATTCTGACTTAGCTGACATGTCTCAAAACATATCAAGATGAGGTAAAAAATATTTGTAACCTTTATAGATTATTATTCTAGGTATACACTAGTATATTTACTTAGAAGTAAAAATGAAATGGAAGAGAAATTCTTAATCTATAAAGCAGAAATAGAAAACAAACTTGAGAAAAAATTAAAAGCCTTAGATATGATAGGGGAGGTGAATATGAGTCAACTTGTCTTAGTAAATATTGTGAGGATTAAGGAATAATTCATGAAGCAACTCCTCCTTACTCACCCGAGTCAAATGGAGTAGCTGAACGAAAAAATAGAACCTTAAAAGAAATGTGTAATGCTATACTCTTGAATTCTGGTGTACCTCTCAACTTGTAGGGGGAAGCTATTTTAACTGCTTGTCATCTCCAAAATAGGATAATATTCAAGAAGACTAAAAAAACACCTTATGAGTTATGGGAAAAACATGTGTTTAATTTGAAATACCTCAAAGTGTGAGGGTGCCTTGTGAATGCTCTTTTACCTGAACCTAAAAAGAGAAAAATGGGCTCCAAAACTGCTGATTGTGTGTTGGTTGGTTTTGCGAACCACAGTACTGCTTATAAACTTCTTGTTTTAAGAAATGATGTATTAGATGCAAACACAATCATTGAAACCAAAAATGTAGAATTTTTTTGAAAATATTTTTTTAAGACTAAAATTGATAAATATATTCCCACTACTATTAATGAGTCAAATAAGGAGATTAACCTAGAAACTGAATTGAACCTAGAAGAAGCTCTCGTGCCAAGAAAAAAAAAGGTTTTGGAGATGATTTCTTTGTATACCTATTAGATAATGATCTTGTAACTTATAATAAAGCAGAAACATCTTCAGATGCACCTTTCTGGAAAGAATCTATTAATAGTGAAATAGAATCTATTATGGGTAACCATACTTGGGAATTAATTGATTTACATCCTGGAACAAAACCTATAGCTTGCAAATGGATTTTTAAAAGAAAATTGAAACTTGATGGTTCAATAGATAAATTTAAAGCTAGACTTATTGCCAAGGGGTACAAATAAAAAAAAGACTTAGATTATTTTGAGACTTATTCTCCTGTTGTCAAAACAACATCAATTAGGACTTTGAAAGCATGTGCTGCTATATTTAATTTGACTATACATTAAATGGATGTGAAAACAACATTTCTAAATAGTGATTTAGAGGAAGAAATCTATATGGATCAACCCGAGGGGTTTGTATCACTTGAAAACTAAAATAAAGTGTATAAGCTAGTTAAGTCTCTTTATGGTCTCAAACAAGAACCTAAACAATAGAATGAAAAACATGATAAAGTAATGATTTCGAGAGGATACTCGGTGACTGATGTAGATAAGTGTATATATACTAAGTTTGAAAATAATGAGTTTGGAGTAATAGTATGTTTATATGTTGATGACTTACTAATTTTTAAGACTAGTCTTAATGTGATATTAGAAACTAAGAAAATATTATCTACTTATTTTGATATAAAGGATATGGGTGTTGCAAATATGATATTAAGAATAAAATTAAAGAGAGTTCAAAATGGTTATGAAATTTCTCAAGAACATTATGTAGAGAAGATTCCTAAGAAGTTTAGACATTTTGAGACTAGCCCTTTGAATACACCTTATGACTCCTCTTTACATCTTACAAAGAATAATGGTCCTAGTATAGGACAAACTGAGTATGCACAAATTGTTGGGAGTTTAATAAATTTGATGAATTGTAGCAGACATGATATTGCTTATGCTATAAACAGATTTAGTAGGTATACTAAAAATCCCAATAGAGATCATTGGACTACATTAACTAGAGTTCTTAGATATTTGAGAGGTACTATGAATTTAGGATTACATTTTTCAGGCACACCTGCAGTCTTAGAAGGGTATACATACGCAAATTGGATCTCAGATTCTGATGAGACCAAATCCACTAATGGATATGTGTTTACTTCAAGAGGGGGAACGATTTCATGGAAATCCTCAAAACAAACTTGCGCAACACGCTTCACTATGGAGTCTGAATTTATTGCTTTAGAGAAGGCAGGTTCTGAAGCATAGTGGGTCAGAAATCTTTTGGGAGATATTCCCTTATGGGCAAGATCAGTTACATATGTGTCTATGCATTGTGATTGCCAGGCTGCCATTGGGAGAGCCAAGAACCAGATTTATAATGACAAGAGTAGATATATACGACTAAGACATAATATTTTGAGACATTTGTTATCTGATGGGGTTATATCCCTTGATTATGTAAGCTTAGAGCTTAATCTTGAGGATCTGCTGACCAAACCACTGAGTAGAGTACTAGTGGAAAGTACATCGAGGGGGATGGGACTTCTGTCTATAACATAGATCGAAGTTATGTCAACCCAACCTATGTGATTGGTGATCTTATGAAGTAGGTTCATATGGGTAATAACAAGTCACTGGACAATCTAGAGGCGCTACCCACTTTATATATATGAGTCCATCCCTATGGTGTAGGGTAGTGTACTACTACAATGATGAGGTTGAGTAGTTCTACAACGATGAGATTCAGTCTATATGTGACTCTTAATACTTATCCATAGTCCAGATTGGGTGGTGTACATGACTATATAGTACACTTGATGGTGGCACCTAAGTGAGTGTAGCGTGGGGCCACTCCTATGAGAATTAGGCAGGTATCTCTAAAGCACTTATGAGTTCCAGGTATCGGCACACGGTCAAAATGTGCCAAATCGCGATGAACAACTTATGTGTGAGACTGTGATGTGAGTAATATGTACTTTTGTTTCACATTAAAGGGTGAAGGTTCACAGAAACTTTATGTTTTTCCAAATACTCGTGATTCAAGTCATATCTACTCTAAGCAGTGGTTCATAGTCCAAAAGACACCAGTGCTTATGCGTCAGAGTTTTTTATTTATTTTAATCATATACTTTCATTTCCTTTTGATCACTCATTGCTTTTAATTTGTCTTTTGATATATGTGGGGGATTGTTGTATTTATAAGTGGGTATATCAAAAGACATTTTATCCCACATTGAAATATTACAAACTTTTATAAGAGTATATATTGACTATTACACTTCATAGTCAATAAAGACTTCTGAGTGGATCACACTATGCATGTGGCATGAGTGGATGCACACCTTATATCACACGTGCGCGCGCCGCTCGGCTCGGCTCGGCTTGGCGCAGTGTGGTGTGGTGCGCAAGTATAAAACTGAAACACTATTTTTATTTTCTTTTTTATTCACCCAACCTTAAAACCAATTTATTTTTTCTAAACTGAAAAATCTTCTCACTAATGGTTATGACCATTGTTTCTTTATTTCATCTAATTATGACATTAAAACTTTGTATGTAAATATTGGTTCTTTTCTCCTATATATTACAGTAAGAAGAAGTCTTGTATACGCACAAAAAATACACAGAGCCTTTCTAAGTCTTTCAGTCTGATCAAAATAGTTTCATAGTTGTTTTTGGAGCTTCTTTGTTCTTGTGCTTGAGTCAAAGAAGCTATATAGCTGTTGAATCCTGAAGGTGATTTCGGTTGTGACCTGTGAACATCAGTGACTTACTGAGGGGTCGAAATATTCCTTAAGAACAGTTATATATCACGTCTTAGCTAACCAGATAAGTTATTTTGATGTTATTTCTATTTTACTTGGTTCTGAATAAATTAGTAATTGTTTCTGGTCTGTATTTTTAATTTTGGTTAATAGCTAAGAAACAACATTATGTGGGTGCTTGGATCCTCAGTTGAGGATCCAACTGTTTGAACACTCATTATTATTCTTCTTGTTGAACAGTTTAGGTAAGATTATTGTTCTTCTTGTTGAATAGTTTAGCTTATGCTTACCTTCAAACTGATGTACATGGATTTATTATGCCTTTGTATTAAGTATTCTTTAAGGTCTACATATTGTCCTTCATTATTTAATCTAGGTTGGTGTACTTTCCACTTATTTTTGTCTTTGTCTTTACTCTTGATAAGCTTTTGTCATACCTCAATGAAGTTTGTTCGCCATTTTTATGAACTTCTATTGAGCTTTTCTTTACTTGTTTGTTTATAATGACTATCTACATATTACTTGTTCACTGTCAAGTTTGATGTCCCAGCAAAGGGGGAACTAACATTCTATTTACCTTTTGCTTGTGTCAATGTCAATTGGTGATATGTTAATTTATATTTAGTTCTTGCTTTTCTTCTTATTCTTTGAACCTTTCATTTATCTTAAATATAAGTCCTTGTTTTGTACAACTATAACGTCTTTTTTGAGATGTCCTTTACTTAAATTGTGTTAAGAAGTGAACTTTTCTCTTTAACAAATTCTTCACTCACATGTTTTGCAAGTGTCTCAGAATGTTTACTTCTTATTTTTGAGCTATTTTAATCTCTTTATTCATCAAGTTGAATATTTGATTACTGTTTAAAGGTAAATAATTTGCGCCTCTTATTTGTTCTTTCTTTTGGACAAGGTGCTTACTACTTTACCTCGCTTACTAATTGCCTTTTGAGCCCTGCTTGTTTTGTTTATAAGGATTATGTATTTTGAACACTTCAACTATCTTTTTATTGCTTGATTTACTCTTTTACTTGTTTATTTTTTTCAATCTTTATTTTTTATCTTGTGCTTGACCAGGTCTAGTCTTTATGCTTGATTTTTTTTTTCAATGCTTGTATACAAAGGGGAATAATATATTTCCTTCACTTGAAATATTTTTTATTACTATCACATCTTTGCTTTGTTGAATATAACAAATTTCTTACTATGAGTTCTCAAGCTTTTGAGAGATTTTTTGTTCTTCGATATTTATATATTTGATTCTTCATCAGGTTAGGTGGTCAAGTTTCTCCCAATAACGAGTGAATAGTTCATAGTTTACCTTGGTGATTCCTTTATGATTTTCTCTTTTGGAATTTACAATATAAAAAATCACACATTTTATGATAAAATTTTTCAATAACGCAAGCACTTTTGTCACAATAAAACTAATTAATACGACAAAAAATTCAATTCATCACTAATTGTTTTGCTTTTATGACCAATAGCAAGTTTGTCATATTATATTATCAAATTCGTCAACAAATTTATTTTTTGGTAAAGACAATTTGAAAATTGTTATAATTGTATTTTGAGGTAACATTTTCCTCCAAAAATTTGGACGGAATTTTTCAATGACTAAATAATGCTAATTTATGATAAATATATTCATCACATAATAAAACTATATGGTGACAAATTAATCAATTTGTAACTAAATCTATTAGGAAATTTGGATGATGAATTGGATTTAATTAGTGACAATCTAGAAAGTAAAATAATAGAAATTTATAGTGACAAAAGAAAAATTCATAATAATGTGCATCATGAAGGTATATTGACAAAATATAATCTATTTATAACAAAAAACTTCATCATGAAAAAATTGAAATTTGTAAATATTGGAATTGATAATAAGGTGATGAAATCAAAATTCGTAACAAGGTGTATCAAGACGGGACAAATTAAAATAAATTTATAACAGAAGAATCATCGTTAAATGTATTATATAGTGACATAAACTAAAATCGTAAATATTGAAATTGATAATACGGTGATGAAATTAAAATTTGTAATTACACTATAAGAAATCACATATTTTATGACAAAATTTTTTTATAACGCAAGTAATTTTGTCATAAAAAAATAATTTATATGATAAAAAATTCAATTCATCACTAACTGTTGTATTTTTGTGATCAATAATATTTTTGTCATATTATATTAGCCAATTCGTCACCAAATAATAAATATGGTGATGACATTTTGAATATTATCATAATTGTATTTGGAGGCAATATTTTCCTCTAAAAATTTGGAGAAAATATTTTTCATGACAAAATAATGCTAATTTATGATCAACATGTGCGTCACATAATAAAACTGCGTGGTGATGAATTAATTACTTCGTAACTAAATACATTAAGAATTTTGGATGACGAATTGGAATTAATATTCACGATTTAGAATGTAAAATAATATTAATTTATAGTGACGAAATTAAAATTCGTAACAAGGTACATTAAAAAGGTATATTGACGAAATATAATTTATTTATAATGAAAATAATCATTTCATTTATAATGAAAATAATCATTGTCAAATATATTATATAGTGACGAAATAAATTCATAAATATTAGAATTTATAATAAGGTAACCAAAAAAAATTCGTAACAAAGTGCATCGATATGGTATATTGATAAAATAAATTAATTTATAATAAAAAAATCATCATCAAATGTATTATAAAACTAAATTCGTAATTATTGAAATTGATAAAGAGATGATAAAATTAGAATTCGTAACAAAATTGAATTTATAATTAAGAAAATCATCATCAGATGTTATTTATAATAACGAAATAAGAATTTGTAACTATTTAAAATGTTAATAAGATGATGAAATCAAAAGTCGTAATTATATATATATTTAAGAGTATTAATGACGAAGTAAAACTAATTATGATGCAAAATAACATCTCTAAATGTTATACGTATTGATGAAATAAAAATTTGTAATAATTTATATTGACCATGTGGTTATAAAATTACAGTTCATTGTGTTATAAATATAAAATATTAATGATAAAATAAAATTAATGATGACAAAAATATTAATTAAAATTCAGGTAGGTTTGGCATTTCACTTGTTTATGTGTTATAAATATTTTAAGAAAATAAAATATTAGTTACATAAATATCTTTCCTTGTTTTTAACTTTAACAATTCTTATACCCTTTTTCTTGAATTTTTTTTTTTTATTGATATATTGATAATTATTTATATACTCTAAATTTGTAAAATTTATAAAAACTATAATTTAGTAAAATTTCATTAAAATTCTCATAAAAATATTTTCTTTCACATCAATATATTAATTTATTTTTTTCCTTCTTAAAAAAATAAGTTTCTTAAATTCTATAAATTTTTAAAAAATAAAATTTTAAAATTCTTAGAATAATTCAGGTCATTATACGTACTGTATAAATCTATTGGAGTCTAAGTCTTATTAATATATATATATAGTCTGAATGTTCCATTATATATATATATATATATATATATATATATATATATATATATATATATATATATATATATATATATATATATATATATATATATATGTATATATATATATATATATATGTATATATATATATATAGATATGTATATATATATGTATGTATATATATATATATATGTATATATATATGTATGTATAATGTTATGCAATTGTAGACATAATCTAGTGGTATAGTATATATATATATATATTGACTATGTTAATAGACCTAAATTTGAGTCATTCATTCTCTAATGCTAAAAAAAATAAATAACAAATAATATTCCATTAGACGGTGTCCAGTACTTAAAGACAAAATCATCAAATACATAAAAAGAGCTAGCTACGTTTTACCATTAAAAACCACTTGCAACCATGGTTGTGAAAATCAGACCGGTCGATTGAATCAGAAAATTAAAAACTAAATCAAAAATTAGTTCGGTTAATTTTTATTTACCCGTCCTTTAAAAAATTAATGAATCAGTTAAATTAGACCGATTTTTTCAAACGGGTCATATTTTTTTTTTTAATTTTTATTTTTTTTATCAAAACGACATCGTTTTTGTCAAGCAAAAATGATGCTGTTTTGAGTTAAAAGAAATTAAGAGAATTTCAATTATTTCGTTTTAATTTTACTCAATGCTAAAATCATAACCCTATTACATGTTATTTTATTGCGTGAGTAGATGTTTGAGTAAGTAATTGTCCATAACTTACCATATATATAACTTTTGACTTAATGTAATTGAATTGACACCATAAAAAATATGGTCTTATATAAATTTTTGATTTAGCCATAATTGTATTATATTTATTTTCATCATATATATAATAAATGTCAAATTATATATATATATATATATATATATATATATATATATATAAATTTTTTTTCGATTTAATCGATTCGACTCCTATCGAATATCTGACCTTCTATCTTCACCTGTCCGGTTCTGAAAACATTGCTTGCAACTACACTTTTTTCCTATTAATGTTAAAGTTTATTGATCAAAAGTCATTAACTCGTAAGGAAAAATGTATTGAAAATTTGACTTGGAATGATACTTAGTAATGAACTAATTATCATTATTTGGAATTAGTCAAAAATCAAAACCTTAATTCCATGAATGTATTTCATTTTGTTAAAGTCAGTATATAAGTCTTATTGATGAAATTAGGAGAATAGCAGAGCCTTATTTAGCAAACATTATGAAAATTGTTTTAAAATATAAATTATGAGTGTTAAATTAATTTTTTTTTTAATTTTTTGGGGATTTAATTGGATTGTGATACGCTTGAGATCGAGTAGGATCTAGAGAAAAATGGCATGAAAACACTGATACAAACATGGTGGCAAATAGGTAAGGGACTTTGATTCCAATATCATTCGGTTAAAATCATTGCCATACATATTGTTTCAATTTTGCTCTATTTATATTTTAGTTCTTGTAGTATATGATTTTAGAAAGCAGAAGGAATTTTCTCTCCTGATTTTGATTAGAAATTATGGTTCCTAGCCTTGTATTGTAAAAGACAGCTCTTGAAGGAAACTGATTTTATGTTTCCTTGGCCTGAAATCCCTAATGTTAGAAACTTCAGTTTTAAATATTCTATTAGCCATTTGAGCTTTTTAATTCTCTAACTTTGGATTCATTCTAATTTCTAATTTATAGCTATTCTATTATTTAAATAAAATTTAGGTTTCTGGATGATTAATAGTAAATCATGGAAAATGTAATCACCAAAAATGTATGGAAGAAAAATTTCAAACAAATTGTTAGAACTACAGAAAAATACAAGACATAAAGTATCTTTTATGTCTTTCATGGTCTAATGCATAAGGAATTACATATACTAAATAAAATCAGACAACTGAGTCCTTTTGAAAACTCTCTTTTTGTTGAAACAAAAGCTTAAAATAGTTTTATTTGATATTCCTTGTTTTCGCATGGCTAAGAAGAAGTAATGTATGACATTTGCAACATCAATTCAGGTACATATAAACACACATATATACATACTCTCACGGATAAATAATTCTCAACCAATTTATTCTACACAGAGGAGACAATTTTAATTGCACTGGATTTATGTCTTCTAGATGGAAACTGTTAAGCATAATAATTAAGCTATTTTTAATTATTTTAAGTAGAGTTTATTATAGATTTAATTATATTTTTAATTAATTTTAATTTATTTTAATTAAGTTCTATTTTATTAGTTGATTAATTGATTTTAGGAAAATTTGATAATTTTAGTTTAAATTTGAATATGATTTCTTTTAGTTATGATTTTGATAAATAAAATATTTGAATTTGATTTAATTTTTAAGTTTAAATTTGATTTAGAGTGTTTTTTATTATAATCTTGATTTTAGATAATATTTTATTTGATTTTGAAGGTTTGAAAATTGAAATTTTAAATTTTCAGTTGGAAAAATTCGTCAGGAGATGAAATATTGGGCACCTGGTATTTGAAGCCATAACCTGGTATTTGGAGAAGAGAAACTGGTATTTGAAATATAAATAGAACCCGAGAAACAGTAGCAAATACTGGATACCCGATATTTTGTCACCGTACCCAGTATTTTGCTTGCCTACCCAGTATTTCGCCAAGTGAATGAAATACCGAGTACCAGGTATTTTGCTACCATACTCGGTATTTCATGTCCCTACTCGGTATTTTGCTCAACTCTTAGAAATGAAGTATATAAAAAAGCAACCAAGGCTTGGGAAAAAGATATATTACTATTGGGAGTAAGATATATTACTATTGGGAGTTAAGAAGACTTAAAGGAGGCTACAGAAAAAGATTTTTGGAGGTTCAAAACCTTCAATCAATCAAAAAGATCATCAAATAGAGTTTTTACTTTCTCTACTTGTTTATTTCTTTGTTAATTTTACTATGAACATGTTTAATTTATTAGTTAGTTTACCTTTTCTTTATTTTACAATGTTGAACTAAATCCTTTTTCTAGAATTTAGATGAAGTTAATTGAATAATAAAAATGGATGACAATGATTTATGATTTCAATTATTCTTAATACATAGTTTGATTTGTTAATTTTGATTTATAAGTATTTTATAATTGGCCACTATAATCACTATCTACGGTAGCTATTTATAAGCGAGAGCTGCGATAGTTGCTAGTTTATGTAATTAATAAACTAAGGCATGTAGGGTACACTTTAGTGAATTTTATGAAATTGCTAAGGATCTTAATGAATAAACATTGCATTAATGTTAATATTTGGATTTTGTTCGAGAGAAACTAATTTATAATTTAGAATAATCAATCTATCAAATAATATAGTTTTGAAATTATTATTGAGTCAGATCAACCGTATAAATTCAATTAACGGAATCTAAATTCTAGATAATTTTTTTTGATATCTTTAAATTCCAAGTTAAGTTTTCTTGTTTATTTAATTTCGTTTTAAAAAAATTCATCCAAATCAAATTAATTTCTATCCAATTTATAAAGATAATATCAATTTCGGTAATTGACAACGCATCTCTGTGGGACGATACTCTACTCACTCTATTACTTGTTAAAGCGATTCATGCACTTGCAAAAAAATCCGAACAAGTTTTTGGCGCCGTTGCCGGGGAGGCGCAACGATTTTGTCAATATTGATACTAATATTTATCTTTATTATTTTAGATTTTATTTTCTGTTATTTTTTTGTTTCTTTGTGTGATTCTAATTGCAGGTTTATGCGAAAATTGGGACTAATAGACTTAGAGCCATGAGATTGAAAGACAGTGCAGAAGAAATCGCAAAGAAATAAGGTTACGTAGGCAACAACAACTCCAACAATCACAAGAACAAACTAAAATGGCCAATGTTAGAGGAAATGAGGCTGATGTGGTGGCTAACCCAAATCTAAATGATATTCCGCAAGGATATCAAGAGCCGGAGGTACACCATCATCCACAACTGAGGACCTTGAGAGATTATGTGCTTCCAAAACTGAATGGAGGACAATCAAGTATAGCCCGACCAGCTATCAACAACAACAATTTTAAGTTGGATCCAGTTTTGATCAATATGGTCTCCAACAAGCAATTTAGTGGAGGACCTTTGGAGGATCCTAATGCCCACATTTCAAACTTCGTAAAGCTATATAATACCGTAAAAATCAATGGAGTTCCAGATGAGGCGATTAGGTTGATGTTATTTTCATTCTCATTGAGAGACCTAGCCAAGGAGTGGCTAAACAAGCATCTTGAAAATTTCTTCACAAGCTGGAGGCAGTTGGTTCAAGCCTTCCTTACAAAATATTTTCCACCTAGAAAGATGTTGAAGTTTAAGAATGACATCTTGAATTTCAGTCAACAGGATGGAGAGTCATTGTATGATGCTTGGGAGCGGTTCAAAGGATTGCAAAGGAGATGTCCAAATCACCGGATAGATTGTTACAATTTGTTACAGACATTTTATGGTGGATTGTCTCTGACCATTCAAATTACTCTCGATGTAGCTGCTGGAGGAGCTCTAATTAACAAATCCGCAGATGAGTTATACCAGCTTATCGAGGAGATTGCTTCAAATAACCACCAGTGGGCCAATGAAAGAAGTCATCCAAAAAGGGCAGCTGGTGTATATGAGGTAGATCAAATGGCAATGGTAAATGCCAAATTTGATGTAATTTTAAAATTATTAGGACTTAATAGCAATATTAATACTGCCAATCATTGCAATGCTATATCTAATAATTTTGTGAGCTGTGGTTTTTGTGGAGATAACTATGCTTCTGCAGATTGTACCAATGTAGAGCAGATGCAATATGTGGCTAACTTCAACAGACAAGAGGTGCAACAGAACAATCCTTACCAAAATACAAACAATCCTGAATGGAGAAACCACCCAAATTTCTCTTGGATTAACCAAAACAACCAGTTGAACTCGCCAATGCAAGGCAACCAAGCTGGGCCATCCAAACAATTTGCACCACCTAAATTTCAAAGGAATCAATTTCAACCACAAGAGAAGAAATCTAACCTGGAGGACATTATTGCAAGTCTAGCTAAATCCACATCAGAATTCATGCATAAGACAGACTCAACATTGCAAAGTCAATCTGTAGTAATAAAAAATTTGGAAGTCCAAATGGGGTAAATGGAAAATGCAATGGCAAGTAGGAACTATGGAGCCTTGCCAAGCAATACTGAAGCAAACCCCAAGGAACATTGCAAAGCAGTCATGTTGAGAAGCGAGAAACAACTAGAAGAAATTGTCCCAAAGAAGAAGGAAGAGAAAAAGACCTCGAAAGAGGCAGATAAAGTTGAGGAATTAAAAGAGGAGGAAGTAAAGCCCTATGTCCCTCCTATTCCATTCCCACAAAGATTGAGGCAACATAAGTTGGAGAAGCAATATGAAAAGTTTTTGGAAGTGTTCAAGCAGCTCCGTATAAACAGTCCATTTGCAGATGCTCTCGCTCAAATGCCAGCCTATGTCAAATTTCTCAAGAGCTTTTGACAAATAAAAAGAAGTTGGAGGAGAATGCTACAATTGCACTAACCAAGGAATGTAGTGTAATTATTCAGAACAACCTGCCACAAAAGCTCAAGGACCAGGAAGTTTTTCAATCCCCTACACTATAGGGAAAATGGAGTTTGAAAAGGCACCATGTGACCTTGGTACAAGCATAAGTTTAATGCCAAAATTTGTGGCGGACAAGTTGGGGTTCAATGAGATCAAGCCAACAAGAATGACACTTCAACTAGCCGATAAGTTGGTTAAATTTCATGTTGGAGTGCTTGAGAATGTGTTAATGAAAGTGGAAAAGTTCTATATCCCTGTGGCCTTTGTTGTTCTTGACATGGATGAGGATATAGAGGTGCCCTTGATTTTAGAAAGACCATTCTTGGCAACCGCTGGAGCATTGATTGATATAATGCAAAGAATGTTAACACTTAAATTTGGAGATGAGGAGGTAGAGTTCAATATAGTTAAGGCAGCTAAATTCTTACACATCTCTGATAGCTATTTTAGCATTGATGTGATTGACTAAATTGAACAAGAAAAACAAGAAAAAGTGGTAGGGAAAGACCCACTTGAAAGCTGTCTAGTGAATTGAGTAGTATTGAAGAAAGAAATACCAGAAGTGGCTGAATACGCATAATAGTTAAATTCAGCAAAACTATTGCCCTTTCATTTGGAGGACAAATTTGAGGAATTAACTCAAAATGATGCATTAGATGTAAGTTCAATAGGGGAAGCCCCGAAGTTGGAGCTTAAACCACTTTTGTCAAATCTCAAGTATGTATTTATTGGCCCTAATAATACTTTACCTGTTATTCTTAGTACTAATTTTAGTGAGCTTGAGGAAAAGAAAACTCTAAAATGCTTGAAAAAGAACAAACAAGCAATAGGATGGAAAATTTCAGATTTAAAAGTGATTAGCCCTACTTTTTGCATGCATAGGATTCTTATGAAAGATGATCAAAAACCAGTGATTGAACATCAACGTAGATTGAATCCAAACATGAAAGCGGTAGTTAGGGCTGAAATAACTAAGTTGTTAGATGTTGGAATAATTTATCCTATTTCTGATAGTTCATGAGTGAGTCCTGTTCACGTGCTGCCAAAGAAAAGGGGAATGATTGTCATAGAAAATGAAAATAATAAATTAATCCCCACTAGAATAGTAATAGGTTGGAGAGTTTGCATCGATTATAGAAAATTAAATAATGCAACTCGTAAATATCACTTTCCTTTACCATTCATTGATCAAATGCTTGAAAGATTGGCCGGAAAGGCATATTTTTGTTTCTTAGATGGCTTTTCAAGTTACTTTCAAGTAGCGATTGCACTAGAAGACCAAGAGAAGACAATATTCACATGTCCTTATGAGACATTTGCCTATCGACGAATGTCATTCGGTCTATACAATGCACCAACCACTTTCCAAAGGTGCATAATGGCAATTTTTACTGAGCTCGTATAGAAAATCATGGAAGTTTTCATGGATAACTTTACCGTGTATGGGACATCATTTGATGATTGTTTGATGAATCTCGAAAAAGTGTTGAAGAGGTGCATTGAAACCAACTTGGTACTAAATTGGGAGAAGTGCCATTTTATGGGTAAGAAGGAATTGTGCTCGGGCACAAAATTTCAGAGAAAGGAATTGAGGTGGACAAAGCAAAGGTTGAAGTAATAGAGAAATTGCCACCTTCAACCAATGTAAAGTGAGTAAGAAGTTTTTTTAGGACATGCAGGATTTTATAGACGTTTTATTAAAAATTTT
>CANXYC010150536.1:0-14766 GCA_948193065.1 Aleurites moluccanus | reverse complement strand
ACCAAATCATGATCATTAAGGTAAAAATCCAATAAGGTGAGCTTATGATAGCTAAAATGCTCCCGAACGATCCAACCGTCCAATTTTCCATCATTTAATCCAACGGCTAGATTTAATCAAGCCTAAACTATTATAATAGAACCACATACACCTAATAATCTCATAATCACGGCAAAATTATAGAAAGGTCCTCCCCATTCACCGAAATCACTAAAACACCCCCGATCGAGCCGATTTTTCCGAAATTGTCTCCAACCGGGTACATTTTCCATACAATTCCCAAATAAATTATTTAAGACCATTTACATTCACTTTTATCCTTTCCTTTACTCAAATATACTGATAAATTTATAAAACCTCTAAAAAATGCAAAATTACAATTTAGTCTTCCAATTACCAAAAATTCCAAACTTACCCGATTGGGTCCTAACTGACTTCAAACCAACTCTAGGCCTAAAAATTAGGTCATATAACATGCATATATATATATTCCATGCATTCACATATAATATTAACACATCATAAAGAAAAGGAAAATAATTTTCCTAAAGGTACCTATCAGGGTTTAGGCTAAGGTGTTACATCTTAGATACTGTAGCGATTAGTTCTAGTGCAAAAAGGAGTTTGTTAGTGATATTGTAGTATGCCCTAGAGCAATGCTACTTTTCATGTAACTATTTATAGCCAAATTTCCCCATAATAGCAATAAATAGTATTCTTATTTATTATCTTATGTAATTTGAATTATGCCTTCATTTATTTAGAATATTAGTCCATAAGATTCTTGTTAGATAAGTTTTTCTCAAATTAGAGAATTGTGTGACAGCTTTATCTAGCACAAGATCTTAAAATATGTTCATGGTCATAGGACTCCTCACTTAGGCAACATTAGTCCAGATAGACCATCACCCCTATTTGTCTTCCAATTAGTTGGATACTAACAGAATGGAAGCATTGAGTCACAAAATGCTTGTTTATGATAAACAAGACAAACACATGGACGTTTAATCATTAGTTGATTATGTGGTTGAACAGTGACGTGGGATGAGGTCGACATGGGAATTTATTATATGTCAATCGACCGTCATCTAGATCACTATTGTGCATATAATACTTTCACCTGAGGGGACACAACTATCTCATATATAGTTGATTAAAATTTGATACTGCTTTCATATTGGACTATTCATGTATCGGCATATGGGCATGTGTTGGCTCTGGTTGATTATATAGTAAGCCTATGGTCAGCTAGATATGAAATTTATTCCTCCAAATAAATGGGGTTAAAGTCCTATGATGTCGGTTTCTTTTCGATGGTTAAAACATTGGCTAAGGTACTTTAGATTGATTATAAATTATGTTTTCTAATGAGAATCTAATTTAGTCGAGAAAAAATGAAATAACAGATTCATAGAGTTTTGATATTAGGGTTTGACCTCCCGCTGTGATCCTAGCTGAAATCAGGACTTTGTAATAAAGGAATTCTAATGCATGTAATCATAGTCATAATAGATTCATGGAATGCTAACCTTCATTCGACATTCATTTCTAAATAGGTAGTCACAATATTTAATGTTAGGGGTCACTCATGACTTATGGGATCAATTGAAAAAAATGGGATTTTCCAATTGTTAAAGAAAATAGTTTTCTTAGACATTTTTATAATGTCGTATCCCATTGCTAATTAAATACGAATCTAGAATGTCACACATAAATAGAGTTGTGATTTTGGAATGAAATTGTTTTAATTAAAACAATTGGATAAAGCAATATCCTAACATGTCCCAATGTTTAATCCTGCATATTAAGTTTATCAATTTATCCTAATTTATATTTATTATAAATTGGTGAAAGGAATAAATTGAAGGACATAATTGATTTTGGATAAATTGTGTAATTGGTGTTTTAGGGTTACTAGCCCCTAAATTGGATTTAGGGGATGAAATAACTAAAGTGAATGAGGGATATGGAAAATCTAAAGTAGATTTAGGGTTATGGAATCCCTAAATGGATTTAGGGATTACCAAACCCCTAAAGCGATCTTCTTTGTGTCATTGGATGACAAATGTCAAATAAAGAGCTTGACACATCACTAATTACATGCATTAGTGGAGATGACACATGGCTTAACTTATAGACATGTGTTAATTAACACTTAAGGAAATGTTGCCATATATAATTTGTTTAGTGGATTATGAGATGTCCAACAACAATCAAACGAAAATATATTTGGTCATTTTCTTGGTGTGTTGGCCGGCCATTATATGGTAGAGTGAAGAGAAATTTGTTTTCTTGTATTCTCTCAAAATACTTCACCTCTTCTTCTTCTTGTATTTTCTTTAAGTCTTTGGTTTAAGTTTAGAACTTAATAAGACTAAAAGATAAGAAGATTATGAGATTAACAAAATTTCATTACACTAAAATTATATATATATTTATCTTATCTTAACATATACACTTTTGTAGTGTAGTAGTATTATGGATAAAGATTGGTTTCCAAATATCTTAAGTTCTATTACAAGCTTGTTGGTTTGATCCTTGTGTATTTGCCAAGAACAAAAGGACTCAAGCAAAAGAGTAGTGTTCCAGTAATTATACTTGTATTGAGCAAAGTTTAGACTTACAACTTTTGTGGACCAACTTTAGATGTCACATTTGAGGAATTAGTCAACCAATCAAAGGATATAAGTGTTCTGTGCTTCAAAAGGTAAAATTTATTTTTATCCTCTCTCATACCTTTCTAAGTTAATGCATGTTAATTTTGTATTAAATTTGATGTTCTGGTTGGAAAATTTGAACCATTTGTGGTATCCACTTTCCGCCGAGTTTCCGCTGTACATCCAAGTTGTTTGGTAAGTATTTTCCTTCACTTGGAATTTGTGGAGCATATGGTTTATTCTAACCTTTTAAATGCTTCTTATATGATTAAATTATCATTTGTGCATATTGAATGATTACTTATGCATATATGAATGCTAAATTGCTTATGTGCTTAGAATTAAAATTAGATACTGACTGTCAATATCAGGTCATCTAATTTTGATATGAAAAATTTAAATTTATTTATTTTCAAATTAAATATTTTGAAAATAATGTGAAAAATATTTTTTGGCTCAAATTTATTAAAATGTTTCTTTGACTAAATATATTCATTTAAAAATTTGGTTTTGATCTTTTTTATTTTATTTTTTCAAAGATTTTGTAAAGATTTATTAAAATTTAAAAAGATTTAATTTTCAAAATAAGGAAAAAAGAAATTTCGGGTTCCAATTTTAAATCTACTAGGATTTTATTATTTATTTATTTATTGCCTTTTTCATATATTATTCATGTTTTCTTTTAAATAGCAAAGGCAACTCAAAACCCTAAAAATTTTCAATCATATATATCACTATTCTTATTTAGAACTTGTACACTCTTTCTTAAAAGTCAAATTCACTCCAAATTACCCAAGTAAACATCGATTCCCAAAGCCACCATCTGCATATTCCCTCAAAGCTTTCATTGAACATCAATGGCGGGAGAAAAGAAGCAATCCTCCAGCATCACCTTTCACGAGGCAATCCCAATGAGAGAGAAAAAAACATCGAGCAGTTAAAAGAAAAAGGGAAGGCTCCTGACCAATATAGCATGATAAAATAAAAGGCATCCAT
This sequence comes from Aleurites moluccanus, assembly GCA_948193065.1. NCBI lineage: Eukaryota > Viridiplantae > Streptophyta > Magnoliopsida > Malpighiales > Euphorbiaceae > Aleurites > Aleurites moluccanus. The sequence continues at coordinate 11,113 of CANXYC010150536.1, read as the reverse complement.
TGGTAGCAAACAGAAAAGAAGAAATTTAAGTTGTTGAAAAGTATATCTCTGATAAAATAATTCTCTCAAAGTTCATTAATTGGAAAATATTTGGGGATGAAAATTATCAATTCAAAGAATGGATTCAGTTCCAAGGGTGGAGCACTTTCATGAATGTCAAAGACATTGTCTTTGAAGGGTTGGTGATGAAATTTTACAAAACCTTCACAAAAATAAATGAAAACCGAGCTGTTGTGAAATTTCAAGGGAGAATATTTGAAATTTCAATTGATAAAAAATGTGATGTGTTTGATTTGCCTAATAAAGGAACAAAAGTGTGTCGAAATTCTGAGGTGAAAAAATTGCAAAGAATTTAATATGTTGGAATTTATGAAGGAATTGAGTGGAAGCTCCATTCTCACAGCCTCAGACACAATTAAATCAATAGATTTAGGATTAAAAGTGAGGGTTCTTCACAAATTCATTACTCACTTTCTAAATCTTAAGAGCGATAGTTTTGAAGAAGAAAAGTGTTGATTGGTGCTTGATTTGGTACATAATGAAGAAGAAAAGATTCAACTTGTCCTGTATGATATTCAAAAATATAGACAATCACTAAGATTAGTGGTCTAAGTTATAGAATGGTGCTCACTAAGTTGTTTAGGCATCTAAAATTAAAATTGAAGAAAAAAAGATGAAACTGTGTTGGATGAGAGGTATGATGAAATTGGAGAGATATTTGTAAAATCATGGAAATATAGAGAAGATATTGAGTTGGAGAGAAAAAAAAAAGAGTGAGAAAAGGAAATAAAAGAAAAATGAAAAGAGAGAGAGCAAGAAAGAAAAAGAAAGCGAGAGAGAAAAGGAAAGTGAGAAGAAAAGAAATATTTTGTTGATAAAGAAACAGATTCTGATGAAGAAAAAGAATCTAAGGAAAAAATAGAATAAGAAGAGTAAGAATTTGTAGAATCATAATTAGATGAGTTAGAGAAAAAAAAATTAGAAAAGGCAAAAACAGAAGAATTAGAATCAAATGAGCAGAAATTTGGTAGTCCCAAGATGTAGACTCAGATAATTTTTGCTGAAACAACCTTGCTCAAACTGAGTAGTGAAATTTCTAAATCTAAACCAGTAGTATCTAAATTAGCCAACAAAGAAAAATTAGATTAAGAAAAAAAAGACTGATAAAACAAGAAGAAAAATTATATATGACTCAAAAAATTTCTTGAATGAAATAAGAGAAACTATAAGAGCAATTAATTCAGAAGTCCATATCAATTCAACCATAGTGATTGAGACCATATCTAATCTCAGTGAAAGATTAGATAAGATGAAGGAAGATCATAAAAGAAGAATAGATGACTTCAAGGAATTTTTAAAGAAGTCACACAATATGCATATTGAGTTATTTATGGATGTCTAGAAGGAGATCAAACATATACAAGAGAAGTTGAATGCAATTGAAACTTCTGTTAGAACAAAGATCATAGTCCCTCAACCATAAATTAAGGAAAAGATGATGAAAAAATTGGAAGTCTCTCATATACTTCTAGCCCAATCCAATTTGTAGGTGAGAAATTAGAAGATCCAATTTAAGAATCAGACAAAGCAAAAGCAGAGATTCCAATTCTAAATAAGAGACAGATGGTTACAAGCTTATCTTAGCAACCCAAAAGGCAAACAAGGAGTGGTGGTATTAGATCTATACCTATATATCAAGCCCAAAAACAAAAGAAGCAAAGAGAATCTAGAAAACCTCAATTGAACCTAGCCAAACCTATCTCCCCCTTTGCCATTTAAATTTGCATAAATAATTTATATTTTTCTGCATGATTTAAAGTACTTTGAATTTTAATTGGTTTGTGCTTAATCCTACTTTGTTGATGATAAAAGGGGAGAAGAATTATGATAATTTAAGTACTGTTATATGTGATTCTAGGGGGAGAATTACATTATATATTACTGTTATATGTTGATACTTATTGATTATATGATCTCACATAATTTTATGCAGACAAATATATAGAGGAGCAAATATGAGCAAATATAATTCATATATAATCAATTTTTACTCTGATCTAATTTCTATGTAGGAAGGAATATTAGATTCAGGGGGAGCTGATTTTACTCATCTAAATTTACTATCTTCTTAGCTCTTATTATATATTTTCTCTTGTTGTAATTTTTATTTTATTTTGTCATCATAAAAAAAGGGGAGATATCAGCCACAAAAATATGTTTGATTTTGATGATTTCTAAAAGTCACATGAAAATTATATTGTTGTGTCTTATTATTTATCTAAAGTTACAGGAATAGAAGGAAAAATATAAAGGGACTTCAATTTATAGTATTTAATGGAAAAAATCTCAAGAAGCTTAAAGATCTAATAAATGGAGGTAAACTAAATTCAAGACATTCATGTTTATAAGATTTGAAGAGTTAGAAAAACTTAAAATATCAAGTTGTTTTAAGCAAGTCTTTGAAGTTTAAGTGAATACATTCAAGATTGAAGAGTTGAAAACCTCATCTTAGAATGTGAAGAGTAAAGATACTCACTAAACTTAATAATTTTGGTCTCTATCCAAAATCATCTTTTTATAGAGTCAAAATAATTTTTCCAAAGATAGAAATCAATTTTTGAAATCTGGACAAAATTAGATGACCTTGTAACCTTTCTAAAATTCTATTACCCATCTAATTTGTTATCTGATAGCAGTTGTGATTTTTGCTAAATCTTTCCTTAATTATTCTCATATATTCTATAGATTTTATTACTTAAAATATTCCATTTTAGTCCATAATATTTTCAGTTTGAAATATCATCAAAATATATTTTATATGGAAAGAAAATAAAAAAAAAATTGTTGCAAATATCTATTTTCTGTGTGGAAAGAAATATGAATAATTTTCTTTAATTTTCTGCTACCTTTCAAATGACTGGAATCTTTGCAAATTAGGGAAACATTTTTTTTAATGAATTATATTGATTCCAAAATAATTTATCTTAATTTTATTCACTCATTTCTCAAATGTCCATCTTTTTCAAAGCTCTATAAAAATAGACAGCTTCAAAATTAGAAACCTCTTTTGTCCGTTTTCTTAAAACCTCTTAACATATTATCTTCTTCATCACTTCTAAGTTAAGTTCGTGTGATACATATAGGTTCGAGAAACGTCCATTGTGTCAGGCAGTTATCTTCTTTCTCTTGTTAGTGGTTACCTTTATCCATATAAGTGTTGATTGTAATACAACTTGTGAGAAAAAAGAAACTGTTATCTTTAGAGAGTTTGAGGGTTTATATCACATCCCAATTTTAGAACATGACGGTCCAAGACACAGATTAACCTAAAGTCATCAGAAACCTGTAGAACCCATTAACATGCCAATTACATTCATTCATACTTACTTTTTTTAAAAAAATATATTTAAATTATGCTTAACAATCATAATTCTTACATAAATTTTGCCAAAGTTTCTTTTATATTTTCAATCTAATTCCAATATATATTCATCAAATTGCATAACCTGCATAAAAATTACACTCTTAATATATTTCATCATCCTTATAGTATCAACTTCATAATTCAATGGAACATACATAACATTTCTATACTGTTTCTTTATATCTTATTTCAATAGCTTATTCACATTTTATCATTTCTTATCATTATCATTTATCACATACGTCTTCATAATTCATTAGGTCATATTCTGATGAACCTAAATTCCTAGATGACGTCACATATGACATTCATTTAGATACTATCCACACACACACACACACACACACACATATACATATATATATGTATATATATATATATATATATATATATATATATATATATATATGTATATATATATACATATATATATATATATATATTAAGTTATTTATATCCACAAGTATAATATTAACATACAATTATCTATAGTTAACTATACCCCAAAATATACCCATTGAGCTTTCTAGAATACACATGACTCTATAAAATAGGAATAGTTATATTAGAGTCTTCGATATCCCAAGTTCGGAGAAAGGAGTGACTTGGAAATCCGCTACTACTCCTGACCTAAAAATGTTTAACGAATAAAGAAATAAGTATTACAATACTCATTGAGTTAAAAATATATCAATAAACATATAAATTAGGTAGGTAGTAATAAATGATAAGAATATATAAAAGGTTTTCAATATTACATATCAAAGGTTAGTAATTTGCACACCAAATATCATAGATAAAAGAAATGGATATCAATAATAAACAACATTGGGTAAGTATGTCTTAGGTATCATATTCACATATAGAAACGCAGATATTAGGCCTTGAACACGTATCACATTTAACTTTCACTTTCACATGTAACTTTGAGCTTATATCACATGTAAATCATGTAAGGCGGGCAACGCCTTGTACTAGGATAAGTCCCTTCCTAGTTATGGTAAAAATTTTAAAGAGTCATTGTGTACAACGCCTATGGTACTTACCCACTACCTCATCGATAAGGTAGCTCTGTCAAATCTACATATAAATATAGGCATAAGGGAACAATAACAGTATCACATAATCATATGGAAACATTGAGGTACAATAAACATTCAGTGGGTACACTAGTTGCTTATTTATCATTCAATGCTATTACATTTCAATAAACATGTGATGAGTTTCATACTTGGTACAAAGGTGATCAATCAATAACATATATTATGGCATATGGTCGAACATTTGGTGTGTATAACTTTACAGTCAATTTGGTTGGCTTTTGGCGCAAGTTTAACAAAGCCCAAAATTTTTATAGCATGTTCATATGGCAAATAACACAATAGCAATATCAAACTCATTTACAATTCAAGGATAAGGTGGCAATAATTAGGATAAAATCAAAGAAAAATCAAGGTACTTCAAGCATAATGCATTTAGCCAACACATTTAATGGAATAAAATGAGTTCCAAAAATTCACATATAGTTTTTAACATGCATAATAACTTATATTTAACTCACCTCAATGGCTAAATTAGCCAAAACTCTTCAAAATCCTCAACTTAGATTCCAATGCTTCAATGAAACACATATGTTCAACTTTGTCACTTCCATAATCTTTTTCACTTCTTTTTTATACTACAATCAATTAAATATCATATTAATAGTTAATTCTATTGAAATTTTTAATTATTTAACTTATTTTGTATTTTTCCCAAATTCTAGGGTTTTAGGATCTAAGATTTTTCCTTTAGTACTCCTTACTGGCGGCCTAGATAATTCTATTTATAAATCATGCTACATATTACCAATTGCTTTGATTCTTTTTCCTACTTAACCTAGACATCTCATGTTCAAACATATCAAAAATTCAGACTAATTCGAGAATTACATGATTTATGGTGACTATTTGAATTTAACATTACTGTTCTATAACTTCTATTCGGGCAATTTATTTTAATATCATTGCATCTCTTAAAATACATATCCAATGCTAAAAATTTTTTATAAGATTCTATATAAGACATAAATAAACACTTTTTATATAAACACCTTGCCTAATTAATTATCTAAGGTCCTCTAATAAAAAATACAATAGCCTTTTTGTAAAACCCTTTGTCCAAATCAGTCTCAGTTTTTCTCAATATCTCCTTTATTACTTTTAATTTCACAAAATTCTTTTACAATCATATATTTAAGATCTAGAGCTACAACTTTCATGTTTTAAAGTTTTTTAAATTCATTTCTTAAAACCACGTAATATAGGCTACAACTTTTTATTTTAACACAAGTTTCAAAATCTCAAAATCCTAATCCAATCTTTAATTTCTTTCATATTCCATTGCTTACACAACTCAATTAATTCAATTCGTTAACTACTAAATATATATCACTTATAAATTAAATTAAAGAACTAAATTTAAAAACTTACCATAGATGAATCTTTTCTTCTTTTCTCTTCCAAAAATTGCTTGATTCCAAGTCCTTCAATCTTCCTACTTCAACTTCTTACCTCTATCTAACTTAAAATTTTGGATTCTATTGTTGGGAGTTGGAGAAATATTCTTTGGAATTTTTACAATAGTGGTTCATCCATATGAATCAAAATAGCTAGTCTTCTCTTTCTTTTATATATACCAAAGCCAATAGAAAATTTTGAAATATGAATAAAATACAAGAATTTTCTAGATTTTGCCTATTTGTTAACTTCTTATAATGTGGAAGAAATATCAATAATTAAAAATCTATTTTGCTTGTACAAGTGGCCTGTTATCCCTTGGATGTTGTAAAAAAAAATTTGAATTAAAATAAATTTAGACTTGGTGGGTCCCACAACTATGGGTAATTATACTTTGACCCATATTTTTTTCTAATTTATAATTGTAACCATAAATCTTTTTAATTTCTTTCAATTGAGTCATTCAATTCTTTTTATTTATATTCCATGGAACCTTGTATTTCCCATTGTATCTTAATTCAATTTAATTATTCAACCTTAATAGCTAAAAAAAATTATTCTGAACTTATTTCTATGAGAACTCCAAAAATTGCAAATTTTAATCTCCTTAATATCACTTCTCTTTCATATCCATCTTCAATCACCTTTAATACCATATTCACTTCAATTTATTTTTATTTGGTCTATAATCCATCTAATCCAAGTTATGTGAAAGACAATTTGGCAAAGAGACTATCGAAAATTAATTAAAAATCAAGAACCGACAAGTGCTTCAAATTAAGTTTTCTCATCACTTTTTTCTTCTTCACTGTCCTTTCACCCGTTTAACTCTATATTGATCCAAAAATTATTTTTTCTGAATAATTTAAGATCCTCAATCAATTTTAGTAAAGAACCTCTTAAAAATATTATAAAAATCAATGACCGGTAATACTATTTATTATTATTCGTATAATTCTTCAAAAAAAAATTTCCTTGAATATTCTTTTTATACCTCCTTAAACCAATTTGTCCTATTTATTCTTCAATTAACATAATATCTACTATTATAGTCCACTTGAGTCTGTATAATCTTCTAGGATATTACAGTTTAAAACTCTTAAGTCTAGCAAGATCCTATGTAATCTTGTGAGAGGTTGTCAAGTACCTAGTAAACTTAGTGATTCTTTGGGTGTTTCTTGATTAAAACACTTGGGTATCCTTTGAAGTGTTTAGGATGAAAATACTTGTTCCTTTTGGTATTTTGTGGATAAGATACCAAGGTCTAGAAAGTACCTGTAAAGCTTATAAGAGGTTGTCAAGTTCCTAGTAAACTTGGTTTTAGGTTTCACAAGTACCTGTGTAAACCTATGAGGTTGCAAGCACCTAAATTTCAAGCTTGTGATCATGAGAGATGATATATATTTCTTGGATTATAGGTTAACAAGTATTTGTGTAAACTTGGGTTAGATTTTAGGTGTTTAGAATCTAGGTTGTAAAAGGGTGATTGCTCTACCTATTGCAAAAGAGCTCACTACTGAAGAGACATATTAAGGTGTGATCCTTGAGAGAGTAGACGTAGGCTAACATACTGAACCACTATATATTCTAGTGATATCTTTTCTCTCTTCTTCTTTTTAAATTGCTTTGTTATTTTATTGAAATAAATCTTATATAACCTGCTATTGACCTTCTAATTTCAAGAAGGCATCTAATTTGGTTATCTAATCTAAATCAGCCCATCCAGTTTCAGCAAGCCAAAATCATTTCTATTTTAATTGTCTAAATTACTCTATATCTTTATTATTTTGATTAGATGCAGAAATTTTTATATTACTTCAATATTAAGTTGAACTACTTTTGAGAATTGATTTAATTATTATCTAAGTTCAACTATCTACTAGTCAACTAATTTCAATTCTGTAACATTCTATTTTAGATGATCTAATTTTAATCTATGTTATTTATTGAAGTCTATTGTATATGATCTTTATAATATTATACTTGATTATTCATTGAGATCTGATATTGAACTTATTAATTTTTTATTGCAAACTTTTCATACATAGACTTGCATTTTAAAGGACTTTAAGTTTATAGTCCTAATCTGACTCGAATAAGTAATTAAAAAAATATATATAATATATATAATTGGATCGGATTATATCATTACTCGCCTCCGATCCGAAACCGATTCAAATTTAAAATTCGCTTCCTCTCATATAGTAAATGAGATGGTTAACATCCGCTCCATTAAAAATGGGATAGGATGGATACCTGGGACAGATTAAATTGTCATTCCTAGTTAATATCAAATATTTTCTTTGTAATTTACTCTAAAATTTTCTTTTTTCATGTAATCAATCAACTTATTTTCCAAAAATTTTGAATATTTTTAGTGGAAAAGAAAGTGATGAAAATTACTCGTTTAAAAAGCAAAAAGAAAGTGCTAAATAGGGCTACATCACTTTCCTTGAATTGGGGCTATTGACCATTAAGTAGTGGTGGATGTGTGTAAGGTTAATTCCATACATGAACATGCCTAAGATTTTTCATTTTCCGTGGTACCAAACAGCACTTTTAATGAATTTTATGATCCTCATATTTCGGCTTTTATCACCTTGACAAAGTCAAATTGGAAGGAGACACAAACATGGTGAGTGGCCTACACAAGAAAGCAAATAAAAAGCATTTTGAGAATTAAGAGTTGATTTTTTTGGGTGAAGCAAGTGAGAGCACTAGCTAAAGAGAAGACAATGCAGCACTTTGAACTCCCCAACCCAACACTAATTGCTTATTTTAATCACTAATTAAGGCCAAAAGTTTCGACTAATCATCCAATATGAGACCATAGATTGGTAATCATGGTGTCTAATCACAAGGTTTGTAATTAATTGACTTGTTTTTATAACTTGCATTTTCTAGGTTTTCAAGATAGCAAAATCATAAATTCTCTATTATGAATATATAAATATTTTTATTTATATTAAATGTATATATTAATTTAATGAAATAAAAATACATGAAGAAAAAAATATTAGTAACTTTTCAATATATAAAAGATAATCATATTGATTAAAATATCTTATCACTAATTATTATGATACATAAAATAAATTTATATATTTAATATATGCAAAAAATTTATACGAATGCATATATAAATACATAAACGTTGTTTAAGGAAGATTCAAAAAATAAAAATTTAAAATTTCTAAGTTACTAGATCCTATTAGCAAGTTCCCCATTATATATGAAGCAGCAGATTTAGAAAATTTATAAAATGGAATCTAGTTAATAATTATTTGTTTCTTTATTTATATATATTTACATGTTTCTTTAAATTTTAATTTTTTATTTATTTTTTAATATTAAAAAAAATCCAACTTGAATTTATTATCCACGTGACATATATACCTATTATTAAATTATTTTTTGATATACTTAATTTTTTTGTTGATATGTAATTCGTGAATCCAATCAATAATTAAAAGGAGGTTAATATCATATAAAATATATACTTTAGGAAGAATTTTATGAAGAAATTAGCTTATATATATATATATATATATATATATATATAACTAATGAAACTAGAAAAAATATCAATAAGGGTACTGTTTGTTAGTTTTTCTATTCAGTTAGATGATAATTAATGACTGATAATTAATAATTAAAAAATATTATTATTTAATAAATTTTTATAAATATTTGTTATCAAAATGTTAAATGATTATTATGATTATATTTTATTTTTAATATATTATTATTTGTCTTATTTTTTTTTTTAACGTGTGATATGAAAATCACAAGAATATAATAAAATTAATAGTTATAAAAATTATAATTAATTATTTTATTATATAATTATATTTTTCTTCTAAATGTAAATATAATATTTTTTTTAAATATTATATATAATATTTAATAATTATTTATTATCATTATTATTATATAAAAATTAATTTGATAGCTATCAAATCTTAAGAAAAAACTCCAAAATAAAGATTTTGAAACAGCAATTATTTCAAAACCCAACAGCTATCAACTATTGTCTTTTTTCTTTATCAAATAGGTTCACCTAATTGTTGGAAATAAAAATTAAAAAAAAAAAAAAAACTATTAGCTATAATTAAATAAAACACCTACTCAGAGTCTCTAGACGTGTCCAGCAACCATCCTCCAATATCTAAAGTCAGAGAATGCCCAATGAATATAAAGAGAGAAGTGACGGTAGGGAGAGTGATACAGAGAGGGAACAAAATTCCTTTCATTACCTTATTATCAAATAAATGAATATCTAAGAGAATCACATATTTAACTGGAGTGAAATTAATTAAATTGAAAAAAAATTAATATATATAGGAGTGAAATTAATTAAATTGAAAAAAAATTAATATATATATATGTGATGAAAATAAATATAATTTATTATTTATTATTTTTATCAAAATAAAAAAATAAAATAAAAATTTGATCCGCTCAAACTAGAAAAATCAATTTGATTCGACTGGTTCATGGTTAATCAGTCAATTCACTAGTTTTTTAATCAATTTTTTGGAATGAATTTTTTGAGACTGACCGGATCATCTCTGGTTTGATTTTCAATTTTTTTATTTCGATCTATCGGTCCGGTTTGATTTTAACAACCATGGCCTTTATACTATTATGGATTATTTTTAAATTTTAATTTAAACATTTATATTGAAATTTTGGATTCTAATACTATGAGAAGTACGATGGTAATTTTAGTTCCATCTGCGGATTTTCGATTTGGTACGACTCGAATGGAGTGAGTAATATTTGATCCGTTTTATAAATAAGACGAAATAATTTTTATTTTATATCCGTGATGAATTCGGATAATAATATCCATTCTAGATTCGACCGATTATATATATTTTTATTTTTTAAATATTTTATTTATATATAATTTATATATTTTAAATTTATAGTTATTTTTATGTGAAATATAAATTATATTGTATAGATATTTAAAATATATATATATATATATATATATAATAATAATAATAATAATAAATGGGTATATCCCATTTCCCCCACAATATTGAATATTCGATCTTTGTTCAAACCTTTTGTGAGTGCATCTGCAATATTATCATTTGATCGCATAACAACCAAAGTGATAATACCTTATTCTATTAGATAATTCAGCGTTGCATGTTTCAGCATAATATGCCTCTTCTTA
>CANXYC010150448.1:0-32149 GCA_948193065.1 Aleurites moluccanus | reverse complement strand
ACTAGGGTTTTAAGCATTAAATCAAATATAATATATATAATATGCCATGTGATGTATAAATGCAGAATTGTATATATAAACTTACTTCAAAAAATGCAGCTAAGGTACAAAGCCCCTAAGCTAGCCCATCGATCCCCTGACGGATACGGCAGCAGCCCTACTAGACCCTTCCTCGAGAGGTTCGCCTATAATTAGATTTTTACTCTCCGTAAGGACACATACATTACAAACATACATAATTCACATCAGTTCACATATATTTTCAACCAAAGATCACACTTCCTATTAAATGACAATTTTTGCTCTTTAAGCCTATATAGGCCATTTAGCCAAAATAAATCTTTGGCTACCAATATTTAAACTTCTAACTCTTTACACAAAACACATATTCATACACATATTGTCATATTAAAATAAATTTGGGCTTACGTTCAAGCCTAGGTTTCATGCCAAAGCAATTTGAACCTTATAGGCCATAAAGACTTAATACATTCCATTTTCAATGTTTACACCTAAAACACTTCCTATAAGCTACCTTTACACATAAAACACTTCCTATAAGCTACCTTAACCTATCATATCACCATATCATGCATACATATAAGGTACACATGTGAATAACCCCATAAGCCCTAAAATATGGGCTGCCTACCATACGGCCAAATCATTCAGGGCTTACTATACTTACTCCAAGTTTACTATTTTACTAATTAACAAGCTAATTGAACTATTTCTAGATTAGAAGTACCAAGTCAAACTATTTCCCTCTAAATTGTCCCAATTTGGTTCGATTTTAGGGGGGTTTGTCCCAAACCAACCAAACACTCCTCAACTAAACCAACCTTTACCTAATTCAAGCCCCCAATTTCATCTTTAACTATCCAATTCTATTAAACTAACAAATTCCCCTCTTTTCCCCAATTTGGCATTCGGCCAAAAGGGGGCTTACATCTCTAATGATCCATTCATCTCAATCAAGCACCCAAACTTCAATTCATTAAGGTAATTATAGGTTTAGATGTTCAATTGCAGAATTTAAAAACCAACATTCAATAAAATCCCCAAACCCTATTTCGGTTCATGGTCCAAGTTCAAAGTAAAATCCAGTCCAACATTCACTAATTTAATTTGCTCTAATTACATAGTTTTAACATCATTTAAACCTTTAATTTCCCAATTAATTCACAACATAAATTTTCCCCAAATTTCCATAAGTGTATTCGGTCCAAGCTGCATTGCACAACCAAAATTAAATCCCATATTTAATTACTATACATTCAATCCAATTAACATTATATACAGCATTAATTCTCATTTAGAATAAAGAAATTAAATTTTCCTCACAATGCATAAATGGTTCGGCCACCAAGTCTTTTCCCCAAGCATAATTCAAAATCGACCACTCCAATATCCCAAGCATCATCCAAAGGCAATTAAATTGCTAACTAACAGAATTTTTAAAACAAACATACCTACTCCTTCAAGATTGACCGAACCCTAGCTCTCCAAAAGCTTCATCAAGCTTGAAGTTGAAACTAGAAGGAAGAAATGGAAGAGATGAGGGGATAATTTCTGCTTAAAGCTCAAACAACTTCTTCAACAACCCAAAGAACTCTCCAATGGCCGAATGCTCAAGGAAGAAGAAGAAATTTTTCTGTTTCTTAGTTATGGTGCACGATTTGGTGGAGAAGAAATAAAAAGGTGAATGGATTTTTGAATATTAAATTAGTTAGTGGAGATTTGCTATTTGATCTAGTGCAAGCAATCTCACTAAACTCACATAAGCTCTATACATGCAGCCTTTAGATGGAGAATGTACCAATACCTAATTCCATTGGAGCATGATGCTGAAAAATACAACTAACTCCCTTCTCTTCCTATCTTTACTTCAAACACATCCTAAAAATCCCAAGTAAATCCCTCATACCAAAAATTATTATTATTAAGTCCTATCATTTAAGAAACCCTAATTTGCTATTTTATTTAATTTCTCTATTATTATATTTATTTTATTTTCATCCATAACTATTAATTTCTCAATTTAATTAATTACAAATCAAGCACACATAAATACACATCAATTAAATTTTAACTATTTCTACGAAAATTCCCAAAAGTCCTAAACCATACTAAGCTCGGTTATGCTCGATGTTACATAGAAATAGTTAATTGGATGTGAATGGATAACTAATTGATGGATTAATTGATGTAGAATTGGAGTTTGCTCAAACGTGATTTCCAAAGTGAGCTATTTTTGGGAATTCGGTTGAATTAGTGAATTTGGAGTGTGCATTGGCTATTTGAAGCATTAGGTGAGTTTACATTGCATCATTTAACATGTCTATATTGTTAAATTGTTGATTGGAACCTTTTGGCAAATTGCCCTCTTTGGCCAAACCCTATATGACCAAGAATGCCTATGATTTTCCTTGATTTTCCTTGATTTTTCCTTGCCAATTTGATCCTATTTTAATGTTGTTTAATTGTGTTTCTTGATACCTTGACTTTGGTTGCCAATGTGACTTGATGTTTGTTGAATTGGGCATGTCAAATTTATCACCAAACCTAACCTATTGGTTTGCCATTGTATGCCTACCAAGTGTTTAATGAAATGCTTAATTCATTTGCCTTTAGCCTATTGGTTTGCATGTCATAGGCCTACCAATTGAATGCTATTGTCGCCAGCGACATTGGCATGCCAATTGACCTACCATTTTTGGTCACCGAACCAACTTTTGTTTTATACCTTTCTTTACTGCCAAACCCTTTATTATTAATTGTATATTATATTTAACATTGCCATTGATTATATTGAATACTGTACTGATTGATACCAAACTGACTGTTATTGAATTGACTGATATCTGGATGCCATTATTGCTTATAGTATCCCTCGTTATTGACCCTGATATGGTTTGGCAGAACTACCGATTCGACAGGGTAGTGGGAAAATACTGTCGACCTTGTGCACATTGTATTATTGATACCCTAGCTATAAGGGGTTATGGTCCTGGCCATAGGGCCTGATCAGCCTTATACTCATTGATACTGGAGACCTACATGGTCCATATTGACTGACTGAAGATTGTATGATTTCTTTTCATATAGTCCATCCCATTATCTGTCTTTCCATATGCAACCGAGCTTATATGTTATTTCTTTGACTTTACTGTACCTTGATATTCATACTGTATACTGTTATTCTTTTGACTGATACCATTGTTTAATTATGCCTATTTTTTATTGTGATGCATGTAAATTCACTGAGTATCATCTATACTCACCCATTTCATTGTTTACCCATTTCAGGAGAGGAATAGATTACAAATTCCTGTCTTCTGTCATCCCGGGATATCTGCCATAGTCTATTATGTATATTTTATGGTTTTCTGATACATTCTGTATATTTATTTTGGTGTTCATTATCTAGCTGCTCCATGGGTATGTATTGGGTTAGCTAGGAGATGAACATTGTATATATATAATATTGATGGTAAATATTGCTTATATGATGATGATGTTATTTGATATATGATTATGACAGCCATTTGCAGAATGAATAACAGGATAACATAATGGATGGTAACTATAATAACTGAATAATATATTGAGATTTATAGATTATGCATATGGTACTGGGTTTTATGGGTGTCGGTCTCCATTGGCATTTTTTGTGCCCTAGGATCATCGCGGTCTGGAAAACCGGGTTGTGACACCTTATCCCATGTCACTGTTCAACCATTTAATCAACTTATGATTAAACGTCCACGTGTTTGTCCTGTGTACCATAACAAGGAGTTTGTGACTCACTGCTTCCACTCCATTAATTTTCAACTAATTGGAAGACAAACAAAAGTGATGGTTTATCTGAACTAATATTATCCAAATGAGGAGTCCTATGATCATAAATATATTTTAAAATCTTAAACTAAATAAAATTATCACACAATTAACCAATATGAGAAAAACTTATCTAACAAAAATCTTATGAACTAGTATTCTAAATAAATAAAAATATAACTCAAATTATATAACATTATAAATAAGAATAATATTTATTGTTATTATGAAAAAATTTAGATATAAATAGTTATATAAAAATAGCATTACTCTAGAGCATATCTTGAATGATTTGGAGTTGAATCTATCTTTAAATAGAAAGCCAACCAATAAACCAATCAATAACTAACATAAAGCATTAATCAAACCTAAGCCAAATCCAATATTTATCTCATCATTTTCCTAAAAAAATAAAAAATAAAAAAAAATAAAAAACAAGAACAAATAAAACAAATAAAGTAAGAAGAAAATCACTCTAACTCTCTTTTTTTTATTTTATCCGTTCGTGGATTTTTTGGTAATTGAAATTTTTAATCACGTTTAGAAATTGCAAGAAGGTTTGACATCGGAGAAAGAGAAAATTTCTAATAAAATCTATTGACATATCCCTGTATTACAGGCTACCAATCTACAGAAATAAATATGTGAGCTGTTAAATTATTGGGTATTTTTATTTTTTTTATAAAATATAAATGTATATAATATATATTAATCAAAGTCAAGGTTAACTCCGGAGTTCGAACTATAGAGACTGCAATTTTTTTTTTCTTTTCAAAATAAAATATTTGTTATTAATAAAAATTTCTAAATTTCTAAAATAACACACAAAAATCTTAAGAAAAATCTTTTCTTAAGATATTTTTATTAACAAAATGTAAATAAGTAAATATATTTTCTTATAAAATGAGATTTTAAAATGAATAAAAATTTGGATTATTATAAATTTATATTATTTTGATTAAATAAATACTATCAAATTAAATTAAGATTTAATTATTATTTTATCCGATAAAATAACTCAATACATTAAGTCCTTCTAATCTTTCAAAAATATATTAATTCCCGCTTAATAAATATCTCGTTATATTAATATCTCATTCCATTCAATTTTACTGATAGTCAATTTAAAATGATCAATAATGACAGTAACTCTTACTTTTTATTTTTAATTAATTATATTCTATTTTTACTTTAAAAAAATATTTTTTTGGGTTAAAAAATTTATTTTTATATTTTTTGATAAATATAAAAATAAAAAATAAATAAATAAATTTTTTAATTAATTATTTTTTATTTTAAAAAAATAATTTAAGAAGAAATTAAACTAAAAAAATAATTTAAGAAGAAATTAAATTATTTCTTCTTAAATTTTTTAATATAAATAAAAAATTTATTCTCATAATTTTTATAAATTTGAAAAAAAGAGTAAAAATATTTTTTAAAAAATTAGACCCTTAACGTTGTGCGAAGAAATAATTAAAGAATCGAACGGCAGAGCATTGAAGCTGGGAATAGGAAGCATAATAGAAGAACACAGCCTTCAACTGAGTTCAATATCCGCCGCGCTCGATCAATTGATTTCTCTCTCTCTTTTTCTCTCCCTGCTTCTCTTCCACAAAATTTTGAAGCTATGCGCTCTTTCTTAAACAATTTCCACAAAAGGAAGGAGGGAAACTTAATTCTAGGGTTTCTCTACCTCCATTTTCTTCTCCAAAAACCCTAAAATCTAAAAGATTCTCTCTTCTCTGAGGATTCTTGTACCCAGTTGGCCTCTTGAAGAAACAAAGAAACAAAATGTTCAATTTGTAATATAAACGGTCAGTTCTTTCCTTTGAACTTAGTTACAACAATTTATTTAAATACCATTAAGTTGAAAGATTGTATATTGTATAATTTATACTATTTACATGTACAATTCAGACAATTCATTGGATAGTGATAGTTGTGATAGGGTGGAGTAGAATAGGATGGAAAACGAAGTGCTTGAATTTGATATAGGCTTAGGAGGTGGAGATGAGGATGGAGTGGACACTGAGCATCCTATTGATGATGAAGACATGCCTGATACTTCTCTTCTTACTGCTCCTCTTACTGGTGCTGGTAGCGGTGAAATTTTCCTTCCTGAAGGTGATCTTTTGGATCTTGAGCCTTATGAGGGCATAGAATTTGAGTCTGAAGAAGCTGCCAAGGCCTTCTATAATTCCTATGCTAGGCGTGTGGGTTTTAGTACCCGTGTCAGCTCATCCCGTCGTTCTAGGCGTGATGGAGCTATTATACAGAGACAGTTTGTCTGTGCCAAAGAAGGGTTTAGGAATTTGAATGAGAAGCGCACTAAAGATAGGGAGATCAAGCGTCCCCGTACTATTACTAGAGTTGGATGCAAAGCATCCTTATCTGTGAAAATGCAGGATTCTGGGAAATGGGTTGTGTCCAGTTTCATTAGAGAACACAATCATGAACTGGTTCCGCCTGATCAGGTCCACTGTCTCCGTTCTCATAGGCAAATATCTGGTCCTGCTAAAACCTTGATTGACACATTGCAGGCTGCTGGTATGGGTCCTCGTAGGATTATGTCTGCCTTGATAAAAGAATACGGTGGAATCAGCAAAGTTGGTTTTACAGAGGTTGATTGTCGGAATTACATGAGGAATAATCGCCAAAGGAGCTTAGAAGGAGACATCCAGCTTCTTTTGGATTATTTGAGGCAAATGCATAACGAGAATCCCAATTTCTTTTATGCCGTACAGGGGGATGAGGAGCAGTATACTGGCAATGTTTTCTGGGCTGATCCAAAGGCCAGGAAAAATTATACTTATTTTGGTGACACTGTTACATTTGACACAACCTATAGGTCCAACAGGTATCGCTTGCCCTTTGCACCATTCACGGGGGTAAACCATCATGGACAGCCTGTTTTGTTTGGTTGTGCTTTCCTGATAAATGAAACTGAAGCCTCATTTGTCTGGCTGTTCAATACATGGCTTACAGCAATGTCTGGGCGCCATCCGGTATCAATCACCACTGATCATGATGCAGTGATAAGATCAGCCATCATGCAGGTTTTCCCAGACACCCGTCATCGCTTCTGCAAATGGCATATCTTCAAGAAATGCCAGGAAAAGTTGTCCCATGTGTTTCTGAAGCACCCAAATTTTGAGGCAGATTTTCATAAATGCGTTAACTTGACTGAGTCAATTGAGGAATTTGAATCTTGCTGGTTGTCACTTGTTGAGAGATATGACCTCCGTGAACATGAGTGGCTTCAAACGATATATTCTGCTCGCAGGCAATGGGTCCCAGTATATTTGCGGGATACGTTTTTTGCAGAGATGTCCATAACCCAACGAAGCGATAGCATGAATTCCTACTTTGATGGTTATGTCAATGCTTCAACCAATTTGAACCAGTTTTTTAAGTTGTATGAGAAAGCTCTTGAGAGTCGGAATGAGAAAGAAGTGAAAGCAGATTATAACACAATGAACACTTCACCAGTTTTAAAGACACCATCTCCAATGGAGAAACAAGCATCTGAGCTTTACACGAGAAAATTATTTATGAGATTTCAAGAGGAGCTAGTTGGGACACTAACTTTCATGGCATCCAAAGCAGAAGATGATGGGGAAAGTATTACATATCAAGTAGCAAAGTTTGGGGAAGATCATAAAGCCTACAATGTTAAATTCAGTGTTTTGGAGATGAAGGCAACTTGTAGTTGCCAGATGTTTGAGTTCTCAGGTCTCCTGTGCAGACATGTTTTGGCAGTCTTTAGAGTGACTAATGTGCTTACTCTCCCTTCTCATTATATTCTGAAACGATGGACAAGAAATGCCAAGAGTAGTGTTAATCTGGAAGAACATGCTACTGATGTATATACCAATTATCTAGAATCTAGCACTGTTCGATATAATACCCTACGCCATGAGGCCTTCAAATTTGTCAATGAAGGTTCCAAGTCACTAGACACTTATGACGTTGCAGTGAGTGCTCTGCAAGAGGCTGCAAAAAGAGTAGCACTTGCAACAAAGAATGAAGGGAGAGGTGCTATGGTGAATGGTCGTAGTAGGGGCGAGTTGGCTAGTAATGGGAGCAGGGTGAGTTTTACTGGCGGGAATCATCATGGCAGCTCCACCCAACATTTGTCTGAGGTCAGAATCTTGTTTACTACTTATGATACCATGGTTCATCATCTCCTTACAATTACATGATGACCACCATATTCATTTATTGTTTCGGTTTGCATTGTTTGTTTCTTCGAACCAGCAATTTACATACGATTTTCCTACTTTTATCTGTTATTTATTACTAAATACTTATTCTTTTATATGGTTCCCTTGCCTTACCAACTTCCCCAGATCTTTTTTATTTTGATGTGAAAATCCATTACTCAAGCTTGTATTTGTAAGATGGAAGAGTAGTTCATATCAACATGAAAATCCTGTTCTTTTCCAAATTATGGTGACTATTAGGGAAGAGGCAATGCTCAGAAATGTGTTGCTGCACATTGCATTTGCACACTCAAATAATTATGAAACCTCTGCATGCAATTATTATTATTATTATTATTATTTTATATCTTTATAGATCTCATCCTAAGACTGAGAATGGCATGGTGAGCAATAGAGAAAGGATTAAGTGGGTTAGAATGAAGGGGAAAAAAATCTTTATATAGCCTTCCCAACTAATGCGGATAAGGCTTGGTTGAGTTGAGTTTAGTCGAGTAAATCTAATGCTGGATTTTCACTTATGGACAGGCCTAATTGTTAAGTTTCTTTATTTCCAAGTTAAAATGTATTCTCAAAGGGTCTATTTTGAATAGTTGTATTTGAAATGATCAAGTAGAATGAAGGGGGAAAAAAACTGTATATAGCCTTCCCAACTAATGTGGACAAGGCTTGGTTGAGTTGAGTTTAGTCAAGTAAATCTAATGCTGCGATGTCACTTATGTACAGGCCTAATTGTTAAGGTTCTTTATTTCCAAGTTAAAATGTATTCTCAAAAGGTCTATTTTGGATGGTATTGAAATGATCAAATACATTGGATAGATGTGTATTTGAAATGACTATGGACGTTAAGTTAATAGGTTCATTATGATATTTGCCAAAGCACTCATTTTAAATATCTATGCTCAATCCTACAAGAAGATAGAGAATGTGAAGAGAACATTAGCCATAGGATAAAGGCTGGGTGGTTGAAATGGAGACTTGTCATGGGAATTTTATTTGTATGTAGGATAAGTTGAAAGGTAAGTTCTACTGTACAACAATAAGACCTATTAAGATGTATGGTAGCAAGTGTTGGATAATGAAAGTGCAACATATCTCTAAGATATATGTTGCTGAAATGAAAATGTTGAAATGGATGTGTGAACGTATTAGAATGGATTGCATTTGAAATAAATGTATTAGAGAAAAAGTTTGAGTAACTAGTATTGAGAATAAATTAAAAGAAAATAGGTTGAGATGGTTTGGACATATGAGTCGTAGACCTAGTGATGCATCTATTAGAAAAATAGACCATATTAAGATAGATGTTAGGAAGAAAGATAGAGGTAGACCTAAATTGACTTGGAAGAGAGTGATTAAGGATGACTTAGTTGCTCTAGATCTTTCTTCAAACATAGCCTATGAGCGCTTGGAATGGAAAGAAGAATTGCTATAGCTGACTCCAATTAATTTGAGATTAAGGTTTCGTTGAGTTGAGTTAAGTTTTATTGTATTGATTGATTGCATCCTAGGAATTTATAGTTTTGTTCCTGTTTCCTTTGTAAAACTTATAGGTAATTGTGGTATCATAGTTGTGCTAAATAAAGTGTCAATTGTGTATCCATACATAAATATGTGCCATTCATAGTCATGCTTGGTGTACCTCTTTAAGACCAATTGTGATGCAAGTGGTTTTTTTGTTGCTGTTGCACTTGAAGATGTGAAGATTAAAAATAGAGGATTTATTGCAACAGATTTTAAGCATAATAGCGGGTATTCAGATGCTGTGTTGCAACCAATTGATTACGAATTTTCGCTCCTGGTTTTTGGAGCAGAAGTTTTAAATGTTGACGCATTTTTTGCTCCTCATGTCTGGTCTGACAATATGCCATGCGGGAACCACTTGTATTAGCTTCTTAGGCATGTTTAACCTTGTCTGTTCACATTATAACTTTGCAGGATGACATGGACAAGAAGATCCAAGAACTTGCCATTGAGCTGGAGTATGCAAATCGTAAGTGTGAAGTTTATCGGGCTAACCTGCTTTCAGTATTAAAAGACATCGAGGATCATAAGCTACAGTTGTCAATTAAAGTGCAAAACATAAAGATTAGTATGAAAGACAGTATTTAAAGGTGCAATGCAGTTTTATTATGTGGTTCCTATTGTAATTCCCTGACATCTCTCCCTTTGAACTAATTTTCATGTCAATATGCAACACCGCTGTCTAAACCTTTTGACCTTGAAGGTAACCTAGAGATTTTGTGAAACCTTTCAGTTCATGTGCCTCTTGTACAGTGTACTTATCATCTTAAAATGAATATTTTGAAATGGATAACCTTGTCTCTAAAATGACATTTTCAGATAATTTCTTAAGCCATCATAAAACTGCTTGTTAAAGACCGTTAAAAAAACATAATGAGCCCACACGCATACAAACTTTAATAATAAGTTGCTTAATATCCTGGATCTTGAATGTGATGCTGTAGTGGGGGAAAGACCAGAATAATGCCTGTGATGAACACATAATTGGAGTGGTTAATTATCAAAATTTCATTTTAGTTAAGATTAACCATACGAGTAGTTTTATCTATTTGGAATACTTTGGAGGAAATTACGCAATAGGTATCAAAGGCTTTTATTTAATCATTCTCTTTTTCCTGTTGGCTTAGCAGAATAGTCTAGAGAGCATTAGTTCAGCTCCTCGTTTCATCTTCTGGTGACAGAAAATCTGAATAAATAAAAATATTATATTCAGAGCTTTAATGGATTATTGCTAGTGTCTTACACAGATCGAGACAAATGGAAATATATCTCCAACATTAAATTAAAAGGATATAATCCTACAACAATTACAGTGCAACTATATTTGCATTAATCTTTATCTCAGATGCCTGAAAGCCCCCTCCCTATTCCTCCAATGTCCAGTCGTTCAACAAATTACAGGATAATCTAAAAATATGGTACATAATAAACTACATTACCACTCCTAGTCACCACTAAATTTCTGCACATGCATGGCGTGGAACTCACATTGTGGTCCCAGGATTAGTATTAAACTTCCAATTACTCCCCATGAAATTCAAAATCATCAAAGAATTCCCCCCTCATTCTTTCAGACTAAATCTTGCATTCTCAACTTTCACTGAAAGCTTCAACTTCTGTTCTTCCATATCTCTCAAAACAGCTAGCAAGTTTGCTCTATATACTTCGCAGCGTTGATTTGTGCTCTCCAACTCAGCAGTCAAATCATGAATTTTCTTTTCCTTCTCATCCTGACAGTAGGGGAAGGATAACAAATTAAAATAAATAAATAAATAAAAGATGGTTCTTGCATTAAACTATGCCCATTATAGGAATGCATCCTACTATCACAGACGAATCTAGAATCTTTTCTTTGGGAAGGAAAAATTAATAATTCCAACTTATTTTATGAAAAGTTCTATTATAATTTTACATATATAACTTGTATTTAAAAATTATAATTAATACATAATAACAGCCAATGTAACTATTTCCTAGTGATTTTATATATTGCACATTTTTCCTTTTATTAAAACCAATCTTGCACTTATTGAACCTGCATAAATCAATAAACCTGAAGACGGGGCATTTGTAATTTAAGTAATTCTTTATTCTTTTGCTATTCATTTCCCAATAAATAAATAGCAATAACCAATCTGGACCTTTTCTTCAACTAACCAAAAGATAAATAAATAATAAAAATAAAGACAGCAAATTATTTTGATATTTTCTCTGTTTTTTGTGTTGTCATATAAAGGAATGACTTAGTTTAGGTTTTAGCAGAAATTTAGAGAATTAAGCAAGATAATTCTAGAAGTTATGCTCATGCAAGCTTAGGTATGAATGAAAGTGATAAAGTAGGTAAAAAGTAAACTTATTCTAGACTCAAAAGTACTGCTGTACATATATATATGAGCTGTTTCTGGAAACATTAAGCTCTCCTTCTTAGTTTAAAAACCAATAGTGGTATCAGAACCCTAAGTTATTTGGACTGAGAATAAAGTGGAGAGAGAAAACCAACAACCAAACAAATATATGTACATCTTCAAGTGGATTTGCAAGCTCTTCACCTCTTGTTTTCACAAGAGAAAACTATCAAGTTTGGGACGTAAAAATAAGCTTATTTGAAAGCTTGAGTTGTGGGATGCAGTGTAGACAGGTAGAGATCCACCACCATTGAGGAACGATGCAACTCTAGCTCAAATGAAGCATCATTGTGAAGCATGTAAAGAAGTTTAATGCTTTGTCTGTCATACTTTCAGCTGTCCCAGAGCGAATTCCCACGAAGAATTATGACCTGTGAAACTAGAAAAGAGGCTTGGGACAGGTTGAAAGAGTAATTTCAAGGTAGTACCAAAACAACACATGCTGATTTTGATTCTCAGAAGAGAGTTTGAGCTTCTCAAGATGAAAGACACTGAATCTGTGAAAGAATTCATTGATAAAGCAACAAAGGTTGTAAATCAAATAAGGCTCCTAGGTGAAGAATTCACAGAAAAAAAGGCCTGTGGAAAAGGTGCTAGTAAGTCTCCCAGAAAAATTTCTCTCTAAAATCTCCTCCTTGGAAGATTCAAGAGACTTGAATCAACCAACTCTTGCCGAGTTAGTGAGTGCTTTGCAAGCACAAGAGCAGAGTTCTCCCTGCAACAAGAAAGGACACTCATCTAACTGGTGTTGGCACAGTCCTAATGTGCAATGCAGGTTTTGTAAGCAGTTTGGACATGTTGAGAAGGTTTGCAAGAAAAAAGGTGATCAACAAACACCACAAGCTCAAGCAGCAGAAACTAAGCAAGAGCAGCAAGGTGAACACTTGTTCATTGCCACATGTTACGCAACCAGCAGCAACCCTGAAGCATGTTAATTGATAGTGGAAGTTCTCACCATATGAACTCTGATGCAAGCAAATTTGTAGAGTTGGACAAAAGTTACTATGAGTAGACTTAAGGTTATCATAAATAATTGTGTTGTATCTTGAGAGAGAACATCACAAACTTGAGAAAACCTGATCATTAATTCCAACTAAACTAATTGAAAAAAATATAGAAAAGTCATAGGAAGTCAATTCATGAGTCCCAAGTTTTTATTATATTAAATTTATCTTAAAATTTCTTTGCCTTGTTTTAAATCTAAAACTGTTATTCGATTTTCTAAATAATAGAATAAATTAATAAATTGATATTTATTGACTCGTTCCTCATGGGAACAATATTTTACTTCATTATAATATTATTTGTTAACAATATGTACACTTGCAGATTTTTAGCACAATAAGTTTCGGGAAAGGCAATATTGACAATATCAAAAATTTTAATTTATTCTATTACTTAATATTTTAATTTTTAATTTTTGAGTTTTATTTGTTCATTGGTCAGCCTTCAAGGTATTTATGTGAAGTAATCCCAATGTGAAATTAGAGGAATTTGATCCCAAGATCGATCATAGGTGCAAGGCTTTAATTAAAACCAACAAGGAGAGACTAAAGAAAGAAAAAGATTACAAATCCAAAGAGCAAGGGGCTTTCGAACAAGAAGAAGAGTTGAGTGCTAAAGAAATCTTTCAAAAAGCACAAAGTGAAAGGATGGCTAACTTTACTAACAAGGCCTTGTGCGACTTTGCCATGTCAACCTCTCAAATAAGGCCTAGCATTGAAAGGTCATCTATTGCGACAAATAAATTTGAAATTGAACCAACAACTATACAGATGCTACAACAATCTCAGTTTGGGGGTGGAACTTTAAAAGACACCACTGCTCATTTGGTGAAAGTTTTGGAGATTTGAGACACCTTCAAGATGAATTGCGTTGCTGATGACATTATTATACTGAGATTATTCCCTTTCTCCTTGAGGGTCAACTAAAACAAGGCTTAATTCTCAAGCTCCTAGTTTAATAACTAAATGGAAAAATCTTGCAAAAAAATTTATAGTCAAATATTTCCCACCTGAAAAAACAGCCAAACTAAGGAATGACATCACAAGCTTCACTCAATTTAATGGAGAAACTCTTTATCAAACTTGGGAGAGGTTCAAAGAGATGCAAAGGAGATGTCTACATCATGGGATTCCCGATTGGTTCATAGTGCAAATATTTTATAATGGTCTTTTAGTTCAAATAAAAAGAACTATTGATGCAGTTGTTGGAGGAGCCCTCATAAACAAAAATAGATGATGCCTATGAGTTGCTTGAAAAGACAGTGGCCAACAACTATCATTGGTTGAATGAAAGAGGCACAATAAGAAGGGTGACTAATGTACATGTTCATGATGATGGATACATTATGCTTGCCACCAAGGTGGACTCATTGCCAAGACTTTGGAGAGGGTGAATATTAATGCTCTAACTAATCATCCTATTATTTGTCTTGTGGGGGAGGTCATCATTGCACCAAATGCCAAAGGGTTGAACAAGTTAAGCTTGTTTCTAATCCTAATAATAATCATTTCTCAAATACTTACAATCTGGGATGGATAAATCATCCCAATTTGGCATGGGAAACCAAGGCACTCAAGGGGAAAATCAAGGGCAATCCAACTTTCAAGGAAAGAACCAAGATCACACACCTTCACAAGAAAGCAGGCTATCATCTATGGACGTGGCATTGGAAAAGTTATTCAATTTTACATAAATTTGAAAAGATAAACAAACGGTTTAAAAAATTGGAGACTAGAATGGATCAAATGACTAGCCAAAACAGAAATATGGAGATGCAAATTTGGCAATTGGCTAGCTCATTGTATGCAAGAACCCAAGGTAATTTACCTAGCCAAACTAAAATAAATCCAATTGAACAATGCAAGGCAATTACTATGGTAGGTTTTGAACTAAACGAAGATGAAAAGGTTGACGGTGAAAAAGTGGAAGGTGGTGTACAAGAAAGTGTTATTTTAGAAGATACCTCATTCGAACAAGAAAGCAAAGTTGAAGAAAGGAAAGTGTCTATACCACCTCAAGTGAAGCCACATGTGCCTCCTATTCCTTTTCTTCAAAGATTGACAATTGACTAAATTGGACAAGGTACTTGAAAAAATTTTAAATGTTTTTAGATAATTTCACATTAATTTTTCTTTTTCAGAAATTTTAGCCCAAATGCCTAAATATGGAAAGTGTCTTAAAGAGCTCTTGTCTAATAGAAAGAGTTTGGAAGACGTGAAACTAATTACAATTATTGAGGAGTATAGTTTTATAATCCAACACAAAATTCCACCAAAGCTTGAAGATATTAGGAAGTTTTTCTATTCTTTGTGCTGTTAATGATTTAAATTTTGGTAAAACTTTGTGTGATGTTAGATACAGTGTCCGCGTAATGCTATGTCTGTTTGAAGGAAGTTGGAGTTTGGAAAATTATCTCCTACCAAAATCTCTTTACAATTAGCGAACAAGTCAATTAGAAAGCCAAAAGGGATCATAGAGAATGTTCTAGTAAAAGTTGGGAAGTTCTACATTCCTGCAAACTTCATTGTGCTTGACATGAAAGAAGATACTGAAATTCCTCTAATTTTGGGAGGACCCTTCTTAGCTATAACTGAAGCTATCATTGATGCGAAGAAAGATAGCTTACTTGACAAATTGGAGAAGAAAATAAGAGTTCATAATTTCCAAATCTAGTGAGGTCCCTCCTCCTTAAGTGAGCTATAATAGATTGGAAGCAATTAAAGATGTGGATGACAAAGAATTTCAAAAAAACCTCTAGATTTTTCATGTAATAAAGATATTCAAATCCAACGGAAAAATTCTGGAAATTTTTTTTGTCAAAGATCCACACCTCCAATCACATGTCAAGAGATATTTTATGCAAAAGTGGATTATCTGCACTTTATATGATCCACTTGATCAAGATCTTTTCGAAGTCAAGCTAGTGACTATAAAAAAGTCCCTTTTAAGAGGCAAACCATGTTCTAAACTTTAAATCTTTTCTTTTTATTTATTTTGGTTTTCTTTTCTTTTGTAACTAACCCCTCATATTGTGTTGGTATTGTCTGTTAATGTTTTAGAGAAAGCGAGGAAGTATATTTCACCTCAAGCTTATAATGTGGATTCTTCAAAAGGGATTATTTCTTTCTTTTTATTTTTCTCTTTGATATTGGGGCAATATCAATTGCAAGATTGGGAGAGATTTTGTTTGTCTTTATTTTTCAGTTATTCTCAATT
Organism: Aleurites moluccanus; assembly: GCA_948193065.1. Taxonomy (NCBI): domain Eukaryota; kingdom Viridiplantae; phylum Streptophyta; class Magnoliopsida; order Malpighiales; family Euphorbiaceae; genus Aleurites; species Aleurites moluccanus. The sequence goes on along the minus strand of CANXYC010150448.1, from coordinate 15,936 downwards.
GTTTCTCTGTCTTTTGATGAAATTTTACAAATTTTGCTCTTTTATCGATGATTATGCTTATGTTAAATAACTAATGAAGGTCAAAAATAGATTACAATTGATATTTATGAATAAGTTATTGAAATTTTTCAAGTTGAATAACTATCAAAGATGAGAAATTTATTTCATTAAGATTATATTTTGATTAGTTTTGCATTAATTTGATCGCATTAAAATTGTATATACTTACTTAAAGAGAGCTTATACACAATCTTTATCTTCATTTGTCTCACTTATCTTAGAAATTGTTCTTATAAACTTTTAAGGAGAAATTTTGAATTTACTTGGAGAAAGAGATATGATTTAGGCATTATTTATTTAACCTTATTACTTATATCCACCCTTACGTTAAATTTGACCCTTAATTTACCCCTTTGTACCTTGTGTTATGTTAATTTACTTTTTTTTATTAGTAACCTTATTAACCATTTACCTTTTTTATGAGATAATAATATTAAGTTTAATTTTTTTTGTTAAAAGCTTCTTTAAGTAATAAAAATGAAAAGTTTAGAAAGGATCTTTTAAAAGAAATGTTTTATTATTGCTAAATCAAAATCGCCATTATGCTTAAAAAATAAGTTTGGTGGAAGCAAGAAAAAGAAAATTGAGTAAAAAGAAAAAAAACAACATTATTAATTCTTTTAACCTTGGAAATATGTCGTGGCAAAAGAATGAAGAGCTTCAAGAAAAAATCTTGAAGAAGGATAGTGCTTGAAGATGAAGTGATCTTACTTTAACAAATTCCCTTTATATAAATTGATGAATTAATAAGCTTTTAATTTTATTTTGCTTGACATAATTATCTTACTTTTTGTTTATTTAACATATTCTTTGTTAAGCCAATTAACCTTGTATAACCTCATTATAAGCCTAGTAAAGACCTATTGATTTCTCTTGATTTGTGAATTCCATTAGTAGATATTGTTTACATAAACATACCTATGAGATTCGTATAATTTTATTTACTATCTTTTGATAGAGGCAATTAAAAATATTTAGTGTGTATATGTCTATCTAAAGTGCAACAATTTTTTTGTGAATGATTTAATGCATAATTATTCAAGACATAATTAAAATGAGATTTGTTTTGAATTTAAGAGAGAAACTTGATTTGTAATACTTTTGATATAATATTTGTAAATATTAATCCTTGAGGCCTCTAAAAATTTATTCAACATAAGTATAAGAAATATCAAATTTTCCTAGTGTGCAAAATGCTAATTTTGTTGATGATAAGTAAAGGTTCAAGTTTGGAGGAATTTGATAATTCTAAATTGTAATAATAATATAAAAGCTATTTGTAAACTAATTCCCTCAAATTTGTTTATTCCTGTTGGATTTTGTTTATTTTTTTTTATTTACTTTTACTTTGATAGTATGTTTTGTGTTTTTCTTAGGTTTATTGAAAGATTCTATGGCAATTTCAAACAAAATGGAATTTAAAAACTCATTTGAATTGAAGTCGAAAGCGAAGCAAAATTGAAAAGCGTGAATCGAGTGCATTTGGAAAATTCACCAAGCCATGAAATCTCATATACCAAGCTATGAATTCACATGTACCTAATCACTTCACTTTCACTAAATGCCAGAAAAAATGATGAAAGTGCATGCCATTGAACATGCTTCCTTATTCCAAAAAAAAAAAAAACACAACATTTGCTTTTCAATTTGCATTGCATTTTCGTGCAAAGCCTTTGTTCACGGTCGTGCAACTAAATTGTGGTTCTGCCACTTTTTGAAATTTAAAGAGGAAACATGCATGGTCGTTCAAGGGCCATGCTGCACAGACATGCAATCCCTAGGAGCCCGATTTTATGCGATTTTTGAAGGATTCCTTTCCTTGTTCAGTTCCACTTCGAAATAATTAATTTCCAACAATCTTCCTAACTTTTGGGGGACTTCCAAACCTTCTTAAACTTAGATTTAAACACCTATATAGAAGAGATTGGATTATTGTAAACTATTCAAGTTTTATTTGTTCAAAGTTCTCTAGTTTTAGTTCTTAGTTTATTTGAAGATTTGGCAATAGAAGATTTAAAGATTGACAATCTAAAACTCTCATCATTCAATTCTTTAAACTAGTTTCTTCCATTATTTTAATTTTAATAAAGTTCAATTCAATGTTTACTTTTAATTTGTTTGTTATTTCAAATGTTCTTCTTTTCTTCACCATGAGTAACTAAACTCCTCTTCTAGAATTTAGATGTAGTCTTTTGATTTTTTCTATGATTATATATGTTTGATTAATTAGTTAACTTGTCGGAATTAATCTATTATTTTAGGACTTAAAGCTTGTAGTTAATTGATCATTAATTCCATGAGTTAAAAGTATAGTATGAAGTAGCAAAAGTGAAAGTACAATATTAGTTAAATAAAATAATAAACCTAAGTGAAGTATGTGTTGCTTAGAGATAAGAACACTATTTTGTGATCATTAAAAAGGTATTCCAAAAAACTTAATGATTTTATGTTAATTGCTTAAGTTCACAAGAGTAAACTTAAGATTATCATAAATAATTGAGTTGTCTTAAGAGAGTGTCATAAAACTTAGGGAAACCTAATCATTAATTCCAACAAACTAAACCAATTGAGAAAAAAATAGAAAAGTCATCGGAAGTCAATTGATGAAGTCTAAATCCTAGGCCTTTATTATATTAAATTTATCTTAAAATTTATTTGCCTTGTTTTAAATCTAAAACTGTTATTCTATTTTCTAAATAATAGAATAAATTAATAAATTGGTAGTTGTTGACTCCTTCCTTGTGGGAACGATACTTTGCTTCATTACGATATTATTTGTTAATGATCTAAAGTAAAGGTTGGGAATGGAGAATTTGTTGAAGTCAAGGGTAGAGGAACAGTAGCAGTGGAAACTCTATCAAGTACTAAGCTTATTTCTGATGTCTTGTTTGCTCCTGAAATCAGCCAGAATTTGCTTAGTGATGCTGAAATGTCAGAAAAACTTGATATTCTCCATTTTGAGAATCATGCTTGCACCATATCTGATCTAAATGGAGTTGAATTGTTTGCTGTCAAAATGAAAAATAGAAGCTTCACAATAGAATGTTCATGCACTTGTTACTTCTATAAATGAATATTCTTTATGGCATAAACAGCTAGGTCAGTTCAACTATGCATCCTTGAAACAAGTGCATAACAAAGGTATAGTTAAGAATCTGACTGCAATTGATGATTGTAGTGAAGTGTGTGAAGTTTGTCAATTTGGAAAACAACACAACAAAAGTTGTCATTTCCTGTAAACAAGGCCTGGAGAGCCCCTGAAAAGCTGCAAATGGTTCACACAGATGTGTGTGGTCCCATGAGCATTCCATCTATAAATGGCAGCAAGTATTTCATATTGTCTAAATGATTTCAGCAGGTGGTGTTGGGTTAATTTTCTAAAAAAGAAATCAGAAGTTGCTTCTGCGATTAGGAAGTTTAAAGCCCTTGTTGAAAATCAAGAAAATTGCAAGATTAAGAAGTTTAGATCAGATAATGGCACTGAATATACATCAGAACAATTCAAAAGTTTCCGCATTAAGGTTGGAATTCAATATCAATTTACAACTCCTCACACTCCTCAACAAAATGGAGTGAGAGAGGAAAAATAGGGCACTTATGGAGATGGCTAGGTGCCTATTGTTTGAGAAGAAGCTTCCTAAGAAGTTCTGGGCAGAGGCAGTAAATACTTCAGTGTATCTCCTCAACAGACTTCCAACTAAAACACTGAAGGATAAAACTCCATTTGAAGCTTGGTTTGGAACTAATTTAACAGTAGAGCATCTCAAAATCTTGGGTTGTGTGTGCCACGCCTTTGTTCCAAAAGTCAAAAGGGATAAATTTGGCCAAAAGGCTGAAGTTGGGATCTCTTTGGGCTATAGGAGCAATGCAAAAGATTGTCGAGTGTGGAATTTGAAGACTGAAAAGGTCCTAGTCAGCAGGAATGTCAACTTTGATGAAGGCGCAGTTTGAAATTGGGAAAAGGAGGAACTGAAGCTGTTAACAAGAATCAAATTAATGAGATCATACCCCAAGAAAAAGATGCAACATTGAGTCAGACACAGAAATTCCAGTGAGAGACACTAGGTTACTGACTGATATTTATGAAAGGTGCAATGCAGCAATGCTAAAGCACTCCAACTATGTTGAAGCAGCAAGTTTACATGGCTGGATTGAAGCTATGAAGGAGGAGATGAATATGATTAAAAATCAAACAGATTGGAGTGAAATGGGTATTCAGAACCAAGCTAAATTCAGATGGTTCAGTCAATAAATTGAAGGCCAGGTTAGTTATGAAGGGGTATGCACAACAATATGGCATTAATTCCACTGATACCTTTACTCCAGTAGCAAGGTATGACACAATTAGATTACTAATTGCCTTGGCAGCTAACAAGGTTCAAAAATCTTCCAACTTGATGTGAAGTTAGCATTTCTAAACGGTTTCCTAAAAGAAGAGATCTTCATTTGAGCAACCAGAAGGTTTTTGTCGCTGTTGAACTCAAGACAAAGTGTATTCACTAGAAATAAGCCTTATCTGGCCCTTGGTATAGCAGAATTGATGATTATCTTGAGAAGCTGAAATTCAAAAGAAGTCAAAATGAGCATGCTGTTACGTGAAGCAAGCTGATAATGATCTAATAATCATCTCCTTATATGCAGATGATTTATTGGTAACAGGCAGCAATTTCAGCTTGGTGCAAAAGTTCAAAGCTAATTTGCAGTAGATGTTTGAGATGACAGACCTGGGAGAAATGTCTTATTTCCTTGGCATGGAAATTCATCAAGATCAGAAGGGTATATTCATAAGCCAAATGAAGTATGCAGGTCTTGAAGAAATTTTCCATGGAGAATTGCAAGCCTGTCAACAACTCCATTGACACAGAATGAGAAGTTGAATAAGGAAGATAAGCAGCAAAGATTGATGGAGGTATTTATAGAAGTTTGGTTGGATGCCTGTTATATTTGACAGCAACAAGGCCAGACATTCTGCATGCCACAAGCTTGCTGTCTAGCTTCATGCAAAATCCTAGTGAATTACACTTCAAAATGGCACAAAGGGTGCTAAGGTATATCAAAGGGACTAATGAGTTTGGAATATGGTTTAGAAGAATTGAAAATGCAAGCCTAATTGAATACACTGACAGTGATTGGGCTGGATCCTGTGAAGACATGAAGCGTACATTTGGTTATGCATTTGCACTTGGCTCTGGAGTTTTTAGCTGGAATTCAATGAAGCAAAGCACAGTAGCTCAATCCACAGAAAAAAAGAGTATATAGCAGCTGAGGAAAACTCTAGCTGATCTAAACCTGAAGTAAGGGGAAGCTACTACCATCTACTGTGACAATCAATCAGCAGTAGCAATGACTAAAAATCCTGTTTTCCATGGCAGGACCAAACACATCAAGATCAAATATCATTTTATAAGGGAAGCTGAAAGGGAAAAGAAAGTAAAGCTGGTTCATTGCATTTCTGAAAACCAGCTTGCAGACATCTGACCAAGGCCTTGCCCAAAGCAAGATTTTAAAAACTATGGTGCAGACTTGGTGTTTCCAGCAAAAGCGCCAAGGAGGAGTGATGAAAAATCCAATGACACTTTTGATGTCACATCAGCAAATTATTTTGATATTTTGTATCTTTTTTGTGTTGTCATATAAAGGAATGGCATAGTTTAGGTTTTATAATAAATTTAGAGATTTAAGCAAGATAATTCTATTATTTATGGTGATGCTTAAGCTTAGGTATGGGTGAAAGTGATGTAGTAAGTAAAAAGTAAACTTATCCTACACTCAAAGTACTGTTGTATATACGAACGAAAACTGAAGCTCTAGGTGTGTGAGCTGTTTCTGAAAACATTTGCCTCTCCTTCTTCTTAGTTTAAAAATCAACACATACACTCTGGTTGGGAAGATGGAAAGAAGGAAGGCAAGGGTAGAAAAAGGGGAAAGGGAAAGGAAAGGTTGGATTTTGACTCTTCCTTTTATTCGATTGCTTGAATATTAGTTTCAATAAGCAAAAAAAAAATTCAATCTAGGTACTCAAAGTCCCCCTTCCAAGCCTGCCAGAACTAAAGGAAGCAAATCCCGGCTTACCCTAGAAGCTCTCCTCCCCGGCGCCTATTGCCTTGATCAATTTTTTGTTTCCCCACCTAAAGTTCGAACATATTTATGCAAACTGACATTGCTAACCTGAAAAATTCAAATTAACAATTATAAATTCCATATTCCCCCTTCCCTTTCCTTGGTTCCGTTTCTGGCCTTTCTTCTTTTAGTTCAATAACAACACTGAAATTGATATATTTTTTATCTCCCGTCTTCTTTCAACTCTTTTTCCTTTCCCCTGGCTCTATTTCTAGTTTTTTATTTAGGTCATTAACTTTGAAATTTATTTAAATATTGAATTAGATCTTGAATGGATTCAAAATGATAGTCAACTTGAACTTTTTCAAATTGAAATATTGAAAATTAGGGATCCCTTGAGATTCAAGGTTTCTTAAGCCAAACCAGGAAAAATTGTCACCGGGGGATATCTTGTCTTCACTTTCACAAACAGGACAAGGCGTTTTATCAATTTTTATTCAAATATCTTTTGTGTTCTTTTCTTGGTGATTAGACATTAACTTCTGATTGATGCTCCAAAATTTGTCAATTTGGTTGAATAATATAAAAATCCAATATATAACAATTGATAAAAACCATGGTCATCGCAGAGGAGAAAGGGACAAGCATTTATCCTAGAAGGAAAAAGCAATGCACAGGGAGGGACCGAAAGGGAATAGAAGGGGAAAAAAAAGTATCATTTATTGCTGGTTTTTAGCTTATGTGTCAAGGAGGAAAATCATTTAAGCATCTAATATGAAGTTTCTTATGAGTTAGAACTTTAGATTTGATTTACTCAGATATGTTGGGACTTAAGAGAATTATAAACAAGGTACTTGGAAGTTGCCAATATAAAACTATTGTAAAGCAGAAGAAGAAAATAAGGGGAACTTACTCTACCAACTAATTTTTTTAGAATATGAAGGTAGAAAATTGGTATAGATTTTGCATGGGAGGTCACTCCAATTTCTTAATTAAAAGGCACCCTCTATAAGTACCTAAAGTTTTGGTATGAAATAATATTAAACATAGCTATTCTTTCCAGTGAATTGGTAGAAAAGAAACAACACAAAACAAAAAACCCAAAAAAGAAATTGACTCCTTAACATGCATCTAGTGTGCAGCAAGTAGTGTGCCTCTCGCAATAATTTACTTTATGCGAGATACAAGTGATCAACCTACTATTTTATTCACGAAAATATTGTTGTACCTATGGCAGAAAAGGAAAAAAGAGAATGTGATATAATTACAAAAAGAGAAAATGATATAATATTTGTTAATTTTCTGATATGCAAAAGCTGCAGTACAGTAGTAAAGAGTAAAGAACCAGTATCCACAATTTATCGTTCGACAAGAGAAATTTCTAAGTTATACAGTAGGAAAGTCAATTAGAAACTAGTTAACCTAAACTTGCAAAAAACAGTATTTTCTTGGAAACTAGTACACCTAGAAGCTTCCCAATTCCAATTCAACTCAACTCAACTTAGCCTTAATCCCAAAATTAATTGGGGTCACTACATGGATTATTTGTTTCCACTCTAAACTTCCCAATTTCAAATGTAGTTTTTTATCTAAAATTCAGAGTGACGTGGATTTTAGCAAATTATAAAACTAATCAGTAGTATAGCTTACAGAAAAAGCTCTAGCAAAATGGAGAAACCTTAAACTAGGTCAGTTCAAAAGGTAAAAGAAACGAACCGTAGACTGAAATGGGCATGGTCTATTTTCATCAACAACATGCAGCACTTGACTACTTCCATTGGTCAAAGTGACACCCTCTGTGGCTCCAGAACTTTTATTCTTTGCAGCAGCAACCTTCTTAGCAGCCTCTTGTAAAGTATCCATTGCCACATTATAAATGTGAATAGATTTTGCCCCTTCTTCTACATATTTGATTGCTTCCTGTCGCAAATTGTTATACCGAACAGTTAAAGATTCTCGAGAATTGTTTGGCAGTTCAGGAGCAGGTTCATCCAACATAGTTCCACTCTTGGCATCTCTTGTCCATCGTTTCAATACATATTGTGAAGGAAGTGTTAGAACATTTTTTGCTCTAAAAACTGCTAATATGTGCCGACAAATTATTCCTGTACATTCAAACATTTGGCAACTGCAGCTAGCTTTCATCTCAAAAGAATTGAAACTAACAGTATGTGCTTTGTGTTCTTCCCCAAATTTAGCTACACGATATGCGATGATGGTTCCCGAGTCATTAATCTTGGTTGCAGGATTAGCAAGAGTCTCGACCAATTCCTCCTGGAATTTCATAAAGATTTTTCTAGTGTAGAGGTTGGCAGCTTGTTTTTCCATAGGAGAAGGTGTCTTCAGAACTGGCATAGTGTTAGTAGTGTCATAGTCTGCTTTTAACTCCTTTTCATGCCAACTTGCTACAGCTTTTTCATACTGTTTGATCAAAATTTGTATGGTGGTTGATGCATTCACATAACCACCAAAGAATGAATTCAAATCTCGACTTGACTCACTTAAAGAAAACTCTCCGAAAAAGGCGTTTCGCATATAAACTGGAACCCACTGCTGTCTAGCATTGTACATAGACTGTAGCCATTCATTGTCCATGACATAGTATCTCTGCATAAGTGATTGCCAAGATGATTCAAAGTCATCAATGGTCTCAGTCTCATTGATACACTTTTTAAATTCAATTTCAAAGGTAGGATGGGTTTGGTATATATGAGCCATTTTCTCCTGGGTTTCCCTAATTTTGCCCTGCACACTGTATCGATGGCAAGTTTTAGGAAGAACTTGAGCAACAACAACCTGAATGAGCCGATCAGGATCTGTTGTGATAGAGACTGGATGTTGACCAGACATAGCATGAAGCCAAGTTTGAAATAGCCAAACAAAAGAGGACTCAGACTCATTGAGAATTATAGCACAGCCAAACAATACGGGTTGCCCATGATGATTTAAACCAGTAAAAGCTGCAAATGGTACCCTGTACCGGTTTGTTCGATATGCTGTATCCAATACAACAGCATCTCCAAAGTAATTATAGTTAATCTTAGAGGTTGCATCTGCCCAGAAAATATTTCCACTAGAGTGATCAGTGTCACTCTGAATAGAATAAAAGAAAGCAGGATTCTCAGCCTGCATTCGTTTCAAATAGTCCAATACATGATGACCCCCACCGCCGAGGGTCCTCTGCCTGACACCACTCATCTAATTCTGAAGTAAACAGCATGGTAAAGAGAATTAAATTGCAATTTCACAAAAACCTTAGACTAGCAATCAAACATATATTTAAGAGGCTTCTATTTCTATAATCTATGTTAAAACTGAGTTATTTTGCAAAATCAAATTCCACAAAAACATAGCAATCAAACTCCCTAAATTAGAAAGAAAATCAGATCAGTGCTTATTTGTAAGGAGAAGAAAAATGGTGTTAAAATGGTCAACACCTGCTACGCTATTTTTATTGTTGATGGATTTCTGGAGATCCGAAGCTTATAATAAGTGTAGTAGTTTCTTCTTCCGACGCCAGTAGAAAAAGAGTAAGAGGAAAAGCCGGTGGAGAATTGGAAGAAGAGGAAGAGGAAGAGGCGGTGGCGATTTGAATTCCGCCGTGCACTGCTGTGGAGGACGGGTGACGTTGATTAATTTAAAACGCAATTTAAAAATTTAAAAAAAAAAAAAATAGACATATTAATTTTTTTTAAATAATATTTTAAAAATTTTATTTTTCAAAATAATTTTTTTACCCAATTATCCTCTAAAAAAATACAAATATAGGGTAGGATAATAGTTGTCGTTTGACAATATTTGAATCATTCTACCTTGCACTGGTCTAATTTTCATTTTTTTTAGTAAAATACTCTTTCATCTTTAAAATTTGATATAATTAATCAATTATTTTTTAAAAAAAAATAATTAAATAATTCATAATTTTTATTTTTATCAATAAATTAATTTTTTTATCACTTATTATTATTAAAGAATTTTATAAAAATTAAAATATTTTTTATTTATAATTAAATTTTTCATCTCGATAATATTATTAAATATTTTAAAATTTACAAAACACACCAATACATACATGACAATCATCTCATAGGTCCCATCAACCAATACTACAAATATTAACAACAGGTTTATTGTTATCGATATTGGATAAAAATTGATAAATAATTAAATATTATAGAGATCCCAAGATCCAACATGATGATCCAAGGACCTTCAAAGATGAGTGATGAACCTTTTAAGTATGGGTATGGTGTCACAACCCACACTATAAGATTATGACGGTTCTAGGGTACGGGAATAATTTACATACCAGTATCACGAAAATCCAAGTTACATGCTTTATTTCATTTAATCATTTTATGATATTTTTTTTTTAAAAATACTTTAAGTTTACAGAAAATCGGACAGAGTCTCCCCTGTAATATTAACATTGTCCAAATAGAAAACATAACAACACACTTCTAAAATCAATATCAAACCCATTTCCAACCTCCAGACACAACTCACATCAGTTTATACTTATATCAACTCATATAATGCATAATCTATATCAACCCATATAATGTGTTCATACATCTCAATCATATAGCAATTCCCTGTAATATCATTTATCCATATGCCACAGTTATGTAAGCTTATCATATCAGCTGCACCCCTGTTAAAATATGTATATATAGACATACATTTATACCCATAGCAAAATGTTCAAACACATCACAACATATAATTATACATTTACATATCCACAAAACATACTCAAAATATTTATATACACAGCTAATATCATGGAGTAATATATAATACTCTAGGAAAGGACTATACATCTGCTCCGCGGGTGGGAATATACAAGTAGCCGGGATATCCGTGCCTCACTCTCCTTTTCCTGAAATAGTCCAACAAAGTGGGGTGAGTTTTGATGTGATCCTATGCTTGCATTCCTATACTAAGCTTATGCACCCTAACATGCATCCCTTGGATTCTTGGATGCATCAATACTCCAATACATAGGATCCTAATCACTCAAATATCCACTAAGTCCCTCTCCATTACTTCCTTTTGCATCAAAGTCCTACAATCTTCCAATTTACTCTCTCTCCCTCACTTTCTTATACAATCAAGTCCTATATATATATTTTCTAACCTAATTAAATTATTCTATTTTATCCACCCTCAATTCATTTTCCCAAATAATTAATTTATAATAATTTACACATGGAACACACATTTTAAATCATATAACACAATATTTATCAATCACATATAATTACATCAAGTAAATCATATAACATGTAAGGCAATCAATAGCATATGAACACATGAAATAATTCATAGAACACATAAGGAATCCAACTCATGCAAATACCCCTAACTCCCCCTAGGTTTAAGGCACTAGGGTTTAGGTTTCCAACTAGGGTTTCACCTAGGATATTACACTCTCCCCTCCTTTAAGAAATTCATCCTTGAGTTTAAACTTATAGAATCTGAATACATTCCCAAACCATCAAGCAAATGAGGATACTTCTGTCTCATCTCTGCCTCTGTCTCCCAAGTACACTCCTCTACTGACCAATTCCTCCATAGAACCTTGACCATTGGAATGTCCTTGTTTCGGAGCTGTCTGACCTGTCTATCCAAAATCCCCACAGGAGTCTCCTCATATGACAAGTCCTCATCAATCTCGATATCGGGAGTCTGCAAAATATGAGAAGGGTCTGATACATACTTCCTCAGCATCGATATGTGGAACACCGGATGAATATGACCCGTCTGAGGAGGTAAAGCCAACCGATAAGACACATTGCCAACTCTATCAATGATCTCAAACGGCCCAATGTATATGGGTGACAACTTGCCCTTCTTCCCGAATCTCATTATCCCTCTCATCGGAGAAACCTTCAAAAATACTTCATCGCCCACAACAAACTGTACATCTTTTCTTTTCGGATCAGCATAGCTTTTCTGACAACTAAAAGCTATTCTAATCCTTTTTTTGATAATAGGAACTTTTCTATTGTTTCTCTGATTAAGTCCGGTCCCTCAAACTGCTTTTCCCTCGGTTCTACCCAACACACAGGTGATCTACATTTTCGCCCATATAGTGCCTCATACGGTGCCATCCCGATAGTAGAGTGGTAGCTATTGTTGTAGGAAAACTCAATCAGCGGCAGATACTGATCCCAACTACCCTTAAAATCAAAAACACATAGCCTAAACATGTCCTCCAATGACCATATAGTATGCTCTGACTATCCATCGGTTTGGGGATGAAAAGCTGTACTAAAGTGAAGCTGTGTACCCAATGCCTCCTGAAATCTCTGCCAAAACCTAGCAGTGAATTGCGATCCCCTGTCAGATATAATAGACACTGGAACCCATGTAACCATGCTATCTTGTTAAGGTAAATCTGGGCATACTACGTTGTGGTGTAGCTGGTCTTCACTTCTAAGAAATGGGCTGACTTGGTTAACCGATCAACAATCGCCCAAATGGAATCAAATCCCCTCTGAGTCCTAGGTAAACCTACCACAAAATCCATAGTTATTTGCTCCTATTTCCACTATGGCAACTGAATTTCCTGAAGAAGCCCTGATGGTTTCTGATGCTCCGCTTTTACCTGTTGACAGGCTAAACAAGAGGAGACCAATTTAGCAACATCTTTTTTAATACTAGGCCACCAAAAAATCTCCTTGATACCATGATACATCTTGGTAGTCCCGGGATGGATGCTGTACCGTGAATAATGGGCCTCAGACAAAATCCTCGATCTCAAATCATCCACATCTGGTACACACAATCTGTTACCACACCTTAAAACTCCATCTAATACTGTGAACTCAGAAACTTTCCCCGATCTCACCTGCTCGACTATCCTCTGCAACTATGGATCTCTCAACCGAGCAACTTTTATCTCCTCTACTAGGGTCGATCGAACTGAGAATTGAGCAATCAAAACCTGATCTCCCAACTGTAACTGTAGCCCCAAATCCAATAAATCGTGGAACTCCCGAATCAAGGGTTTTCTAGATACAGACATGTGCGACAAACTCCCCATCGATTGATGACTCAGGGCATCCGCAACTACATTTTCTTTACCCGGATGGTACAAAATCTGACAGTCGTAGTCCTTCAATAACTCAACCCATCTCCACTGTCGAAGATTTAAATCTCTCTACTGTAGTATATACTAGAGACTCTTATGGTCAGTGTAGATCTCACATTTCTCCCCATTTAGGTAGTGTCTCCAGATCTTCAGTGCAAAGACCACTGCTGCCATCTCTAAGTCATGTGTAGGATAATTTTCCTCATGCTTTTTCAACTGTCTCGAAGCATAAGCGATTACCCTACCATCCTACAGAAGAACACAACCTAACCCAACTCTGGAGGCATCACAATATATAGAAAATCTACCCGTCTCAGATGGCAATGCTAGAACTGGTGCTGTAGTAAGACATATCTTCAAAGTTTGGAAACTCTGCTTACAACTGTCTGTCCATATCAATTTCTCCTGCTTCTTAGTCAATCTAGTCAGAGGAGCTGCTATCTTGGAGAAATTCTGTATAAATCTCCTGTAATATCCTGCTAACCCCAGGAAACTTCGAATCTCTGTCACACTAGTAGGACGAGGCCAACCCAAAACTGCCTCAACCTTCTGTGGATCAACTCTAATACCATCCCTGCTTACAACATGCCCTAAAAAGCCTACCTCTTCTAACCAGAACTCACACTTTGATAATTTCCCATACAGTTGATGTTGCCTCAAAATCTGTAGCACCACCCTCAAATGCTCCTCGTGCTCTTTTCTACTCTTCGAATATATCAAAATATCATCAATGAACACTATCACAAATCGATCCAAATAGGGTTTGAAGATCCTATTCATCAGATCCATAAATGCTACTGAGGCGTTGGTTAAACCAAAAGGCAGTACCAAGAACTCATAATGGCCATACCTAGTTCTGAATGCAGTCTTCGGTATATCATTCTCCTTAATCCTCAACCGATGGTAACCTGACCGAAGATCAATCTTCGAAAAGCAAGAAGCACCCTGTAACTGATCGAACAAATCATCCACTCGAGGCAAAGGATATTTGTTCTTTACTGTCACTTTATTCAACTATCGATAGTCTATACACATACGAAGTGACCCATCCTTCTTCTTTACAAATAATACCGATGCTCCCCATGGAGAATTACTCGGCCTGATGAACCCCTTATCCAACAATTCCTGTAATTGTACCTTTATCTCTCTCAACTTTACTGGTGCCATCCTGTAAGGTGGGATAGAAATCAAATCTGTACCCGGATAAATATCAATCCCAAACTCTATCTCTCGCACTGGTGGCAATCCTGGTAGATCCTCAGGAAAAACATCTGGAAACTCACTAACCACAGAAATCTGATCAACCTTAGGAATAGACTGCCGGGTATCTGTCATACTGGCCAAATAAGCAGTACAACCCTTTCGAAGAAGTCGTCTGGCCCCAATAGCTGATATAAAACTGAGATCACCCCTGACTGTCTCACCCTGATAAGCAAACCCATCACTCCCATATGGTCTGAACTCAATCCGCTTCGCAAAGCAATCTATCATAGCCCGATGAGTAGTGAACCAGTCCATACCTAGAATAACATCAAACTCAAGTATAGGCAGCTCAACCAAATATGTAGGTAAAACTCTCCCCTCAACAATTACATCACACCTCTCAAACCCATAATCAACATCAACACTCCTACCTAAGGGAGTAACTACCTCTAAAGGTACTCGCAAAGGTTTTCTCTCTCTACCCAAACTCATAGCAAAAATAAGAGATACAAAAGAATGGGTAGCACCTGAGTCAAACAATACATATGCATCAGTACCACAAACAGAAAGCTTACTATTGTATCATGAGAACTCTGAATCTGTTGCAGAGTCACTGTAAAAACTCTGCCCTGTCCTCTGCCTGGAGGTGGTGGAACAACTGAATATGATCGACGTGCGGGCCTACCTCTACCCGCATTGCCTCTGCCCTGACTCAAATGTACACTGGGTTGTGACCCTGTAGAACCAACAGTCTGAGTAGTCCCAAACATAGGACAATCCCTGTAAAAATGTCCACACTCCCCACACCTTAGACAGGCTCCTGTCCGCAATCGACACTCTTCTGTGTGCCTCTTCCCATAAAAACTGCACTGGGGCAACTCTGAAAGCTGAGGCATTGGTCTACTAACTGCTTGGGAGGCTACTGATACTGATGCCCTCACGCCACCTCCTCTGGATACACCCCTCCCGTGACCTCTCTGAACAGATGTCGACTGTGACTGTGTAGGTCTAGAAGAACCAGTCTGGAAGGGTCTCTGCCCTGGTCTTGATGAATCCCCTTGGAACCTCCTCTGATATCTCCTAACTCTGTCCTTCTTAGAGTTTATTTCCATTTGCACTGCTGTATCAATAATGGTCCCCAATGAAGTAAACTGTGTGGCTAGCAGATTATTACAAATAGCCGACTGCAACCCATTCCGGAACCTCCGGATCAAATGTGCCTCTGTAGGTGCTATAGACCTACCATATTTGCTCAATCTCCGGAACTCCCGAGCATACTCCAGCACACTCATACTACCTTGAACCAACTGCTCGAATCTAGCACTATTCTTGCCTCTTAACCCCTCTGGTAGAAACTCATCAAGCAGCTTCTGTTTAAATTCTGCCCAAGACATAGGGTTATCGCCCCTAATGTTCCCATCTATCCTCTCATCAAACCAGGTAGAGGCATCCCTCTGCAATAATGATCCCACCAGCTCAATCAATCTGGCGTTAGAACACGGTAGACCCCTGAC
>CANXYC010150431.1:0-15273 GCA_948193065.1 Aleurites moluccanus | reverse complement strand
ACATAGCATATAAATTTGTTTAATCAACAGTGGGCAAAACTTTGCAATGCATTTCTAGGAGCAGCAAAATGGGTGGCTGTTGGGCAGTTGCCAAAGGCTGAAGACTACTTAAAGATTGTAAATGGTACATCAGTAGTACATACGGTGCTACTTTACATATTTGTTTTGTTGGGTGAGGGTATTACAATCAAAACTATAAATCTTTTTGATAATGATCCTTCCATTATTTCTTCTGTGGCAACAATTTCTCGCCTTTCCGATGGCCTGAGAAGTTACAGGGTAAAAAATGATAATCTAACTGAGGTTGAAGACCGAAATTGCAATTTTGGACCATATATGAGATGTTACATGAGGCAATATCCATGTTGTTCAGTCCAAGAAGCTAGAAAGCAAGCCATGAACAAGATTTCTGATACATGGAAGCAACTCAACCAGCAATGTCTCTCTCCAAATCAATTTTCACCGTCTTTCATTAGGGCTGCAGTTAATTGTGCAAGATTGGCTTCTTTAATTTATGACTTTGATCACAATCGCAATCTTCCAAGCATCCACCAAAACATGAAATCCATGCTCTTTGATAGAATTGCAACTTAGTTATTATCATCATCATCATATATATATATATAGCACATAGGACTATTACGTATGTATAGTATATTATTTGTTTTCGCTATTTTTTTAACGAGTATCTGTTTGGAAAGCAATTAATTTATACAAAAATAAATAAAATTACTTTATTGATAAATATTCTAAAGGCACTTGAAAAAACCCCTTTTTACATATATTACAAATACTCTATTGTAACAATTTTTCTAGTAACATTTTATGTAAATGTCATTAAATGAGGCAAAACAATTTGCGAAAAATGTTTGTGGTTAAATATGAAGAATGACTATGTAGCTCCCAAGTATGAATTGATTGCACTAAACAGTCATATTTGGGTAGAGAGGCGACTTCACTATATATATACATGTCGAAAATTTACAATATAGACTGCCATTAATTCTGAGCTATTTTGACTTGTGAAATCAGTCTGAATAAATACAATTCAAGTATATGCGTATGAAGCTCAATTTGTGTTAATGTGATGAGCTTATTGACACCTCTAATAGGTCAGTATGATAAAACACTAAAATAACCCTAAGTATGTTCTAATATTAGTCTAATAAATAATAAATTTTTATAGTAGATTTACATAGGCAAGAACCCATTAATTAATAAACTCTAGTATATTACTATATATATGCTAGTTGAAAGTAGCATGCAAAGTATTCTAAACTAAATATTTATAATGTAATAATTTAAGCAATCGCACATATAATTACATACCTAAATTTGTAACACTTGTGACGGTGGGTCTATTGGATTCTCCATAAATTAGCTAGCTTCCCTTTCCGTCCTTAACCATAATCTAGCTAGTTCCATTAAAAGTCGTCTACGTAAAGAGGAAATGAGAGGAATATCTATATTCTTTTTTTCTATGAATTCTAACATTGTGTTTTGATTTTCTTTGTAAAGTTAATTATATGATTTAACTTACGTAAATATTGTCTTGGATATTAAATTAGGTACGCAATTTGCTTTTGCATATATTAATTATTTGGTATTCTAAATAAATGTAATAAATCCACTTTCAGTTTGAACTTTTACTCCATCTGTCTTAAAAAAAATAGTTATATTTTTCTTTTTTGTTAATTTTAAATTATAATCTAATTTATTTTTTTAGATGTTAATTTAATAGATAATTGTCAAATATGTCATTTATTAATTTATGTCAATATCATAGATCTTCATTTTTGAAAATTTATTAGATGGTAGATTATTAAATACATAATTAATATTATGACAGTCAATTAAGATGGATGATTTAATTATTATAAATATTGAAAAAAAAATTGACACGTATATAATAGGAGGACTTTAAGCATGAGTATTTTAAGAAGAAAGAGACAAAATTAATATAATAAAATAAAAATAACTAAATTTTTTAATTTACTATGTAAAATGACTATAATTTTAGAATGAAAGGAATATAAACGTATACTTGGCCTCTAGTACACGTTTTAGAGTGGACAATATGTCCTAAACTAGGCTTTCGATTTATTTCTTATTAAAAATTATAAATTTATATTAACATTTAACTGAATTTCTACTTATTAGAATAATTATTTATGTAATGGCTATATGGAATTTGTGGCCCGATGACTGCATATGCAGCCACCATGACTGGAGAACAGCACCGGAGCAGGGAAAACTGAACGCCGCAATCCAATTCTTTTTCCTTCAAAATTGTTGATTCAAATGCCCAGTGAAACTGAGGTTAGGTATGAATTTGTAGTGTTTTAGAGATGGAGAAAATGATTATGCCTTGATCTGAGTGGCAGTAATCACCAGAATGAACAGTGGTGGCCTCGAGTCACTCTTCCTCTCAACTCCTTTCTTTCTTTCTTTTTTGATAAAAAGGGTACATATTGATTGAGAAACTTCTGGATTACAATATCTGCTAACAGCCATTAACAAAATAAAAAAACAGATATATCCAAGCCAAAATCATTAACAAAAAAACAGAAGGTATATCCAAGCCTAAATCGTTAACAGAACCAACAAAAGGAGATGAGACAACCATCTCGTTACTGTTGGGATAACACAGCGGGACAAATCACGATTATAGTGTATAAATAATTATACAAAACAATTATATCAAGAATAATTTTCAAAAAATATTGGAGAAGTCATAATTAGTCTTACTTAAAACCTAATATTCTTAAATGGAATTATATCTCGGATAATTAATTGCACAATATATCATAACTATTTTAGTGAAATAATATAATGCTACAGAAAATAATCAATAAAATGGTACAACATATTTAACGTGATTCACTTTTTTAATTGGGTTGTATCCACGAGCAAGTTTCAAATAAATATTCTACTAATAAAATTAGTAGGTACACAGAAAGAGTTTTTCCTAAAATAACACTAGAGGAATAATATAATAATTTGAGATCTACCCAAAATTGTGGCACTCAAAGTGTTTTCCAAAAATACCCAAAATAAAATTCTCTCACTATTTTGTCACTCACAATTTTAGGAATTATTTCCTAAAATTAACTCACAAAAAAATCACTCAATATTTTTTTTTCTTTAGAGCTTTTTGCTCTAGCTCTCCCACTCTCTCCGTTTCACTCTTCTCACTTTTTCCTTGCCTTGTGCCCTTCTTTGTATGCCTATTTATAGCCATGTAAAGAGCAAATTTTTTCAACCAAAATTGGTTGATGGTTGAGCTCATTTAAGGCACTGTATTCGGTGCTGTAATTTTTGACTTTTTCTTTTTTTTTTTAATAATAATAAGTGGGCCCCATATGGAGGGACCCAACAATTCTTCCCCTCCCAACCACATAGAGGGCTCAACCATTCCTGCGGCTAAACGACAAAATTCAAACTTTTCTTTTGGTAGAATCTTTGTTAACATATTTGATCCATTCTCTTCTGTATGAATCTTTTCAAGTTGTAACTGCTTCTTCTCTAATACATCCCTTATCAAGTGATATCTCACATCAATGTGCTTTGATCTCGAATGAAAAGAGGAATTCTTACCAAGGTGGATAGCACTTTGACTATCACAAAATAGTTAATATTTGTCCTAATGAAAACCCAGTTCATTTAAGAACTTCTTCATCCATAATAATTCCTTACTCACTTTTGTTGTTGCAATAAATTCTGCTTTAGTAGTAGATAGAGCAACATATTTTTATAATTTTGATTGCCATGACATAGCTCCCCCTGCAAATGACATCTCCAAAATATAAACATTTCTTGGAAGTGCCCTTAAGATACCTGAAAATTCATTTTACTGCAGCCCAATGTTCCTTACTAGGATTTGAAAGAAGTTGACTCACTACTCCAACCGAGTGAGCAATATCTGGTTGTGTGCACACCATGGCATACATTAAACTTCCAACTGCTAAAACATATGGAACCTTATCCATCTCTTCCTTCTTTTTTTCTATTGAAGAGCTTTTCTTAGAGTTTAGTTTAAAGTGATTAGCAAGAGGACAACTAATCACTTTGACTCTATCCATGTTGAACCTTTGAAGTACTTTCTCAATTTACTTCTCTTGTGATAACCATATCTTTTTGGCGCCTCTGATAATTGTCATGCCAAGAATCTGTTTTGTTGGCCCCAAGTCTTTCATGGCAAAAGACTTGCTCAACTGCTTCTTTAAGCTATTGATTCTAGAAATATTATAACCAACGATTAACATGTCATCCACATAGAGTAATAGTATAATAAAATCTTCATCAGAGAATTTCTTCACAAAAACACAATGGTTTAAAATAGTCTTCTTATAGCCTTGCTCCCCCATAATCGACTCAAACTTCTTATACCATTGTCTCGGTACTTGTTTCAAGCCATAAAGACTTTTCTTCAATTTGCAACCACAATCCTCTTTTTCTTTCTCTTTGAAACCTTCTGGCTGCTCCATGTATATTTCTTCTTCTAAATCACCATGTAGGAAGGTAGTTTTCACATCCATTTATTTGATCTCCAAATTTAAACTTACGGCTAGCCCTAGCACTGTATGAATGGATGTCATCTTTATAAATGGAGAAAAGATTTTATCAAAATCAATTCCTTTTTTCTAACTGAATCCTTTAACAACCAATCTGGCTTTTAATCGTGATTGGAGATTGTGTTCTTCATGTTTAATCCTAAACACCCACTTATTTTTCAAAGCTCTCTTGCCTTTAGGCAACTTCACCAACTCAAAATTTTTGTTCTCATGTAAGGATTTAATCTCATCTTGCATGGCTTCAAGCCACTTCTTCTTGTGTTCACTATTCATGGCTTCTTCTAAACATTATAGTTCTCCCTTATCAGCTAGTAACACATATTGATCACTAAGATATCTAATAGATGGTTGTCTGATTTTATTAGACCTCCTTAGTGGTACTGGAGAAACCTCTAGTGCCGGTGGTTGATCATGAACATCATCATCATCCGATTCAGTCTCAATGGGAGTATTTGCTTCTTCTAAATTTGGTTGATCATTTTCTTCTCTAACTTGTCTTTTCATCGGTATTATAGGAACTAGTTTCAAGTCATCATTAGAACTTGAAACATTTTTCTCAGCCTTATTTATGTCTTCAATTGTCTGGTCTTCTACAAACACAGCATCACGACTTCTAACAAGCTTCTTTTGGACTAGATCATAAAATCTATAGCCAAGTTGATCTTGACCATAGCCTATGAATATACACTGTCGCGTCTTAGCATCAAGCTTGGATCTTTCATCCTTTGGAATATGCACAAAAGCTTTGCAACCAAACACCCATAGATGATCATAGGAAACATCTTTTTCTGACTATACTCTTTCCGGAATATCAGACTAAAGAGGAACACAAGGTGAAAGGTTCAGTATATATACTGTTGTAAGTAATGCTTCACCCCAAAATATTTTAGGCAACTTTGAATGTGAGAGTAAGCATCTAACTCTCTCCATCAGAGTTTTGTTCATCCTCTCAGCTAAACCATTCTACTGCGGTATTTTTAGTGTTGTCGTTTGATGCTAAAGACCATGCTCTTTACAATAAACATCAAATGGTCCAGTATATTCTCCACCGTTATCAGTCCGGATGTATTTTAACTTCTTGCTAGTATGTCGTTCAACAAAGACATGAAATTGCTTGAAAACATTTAACATCTCATTTTTTTTCAAGGTATATGCCAATGTCTTCCTAGAAGGATCATCAATGAAAGTCACAAAGTATTGATAACCACCAAGTGACTTTGGCATTGGCCCACACAAATCTGAGTGTACCAGATCCAACATATCCTTTGCTCTGGAAGGAGGAAAAGTTTTAAAAGCAACTCTATTTTGCTTTCCTGCTAAACAATCAGCACATTTCTTCAAATGCACTTGATCCATTTTGAATAGTACATTCCTTTTAACGAGATAGGTCATCCCTTTCTCGCTCATGTGACCAAGCCTTCTATGTGACAACTCAACTGTACTGTCATTCTCCATTACATTCATAACATCTTTGGAGAGCTTTGCTTGCGTCAAATATAACTTTGTGTGCTTTTGTCCTTTGGCCACCACCAAGGAACCTCTAGTGAGTTTCCATTGACCATTCTCAATGGTACTACAATAACCTTCATCATCAAGTGTGCCAACAACAATTAAATTGAAAGCCCATCTTCGGGACATGCTTAATATCTTTCAAGACTAATCTCATGCCATTCTCCATCTCTAGCAAACATCTCTAGCACCAGCAACTTGTGCAAATTTTTCGTTTGCCATTTTGACAACATCGGACTTTACTGATTTATAGGATGAGAACAATTCCTTTCGAGATGTGGTGTGAATTGTGGCACCACTATCAATCACTTAACTAGTCTCTTGGGATGCAAGATTGATGGTATCTTCATCACAAATAATGTGGAATTCACTAACAACATTGACATGTTCATCATCATTGTTGTCATCTTTCTTCACACCTTTGTTCTTTGACAATTCTTTCTTGAACTTTCGACAGAACTTCTTGATGTGGCCTTTTTTTCTTGCAATGATGGCACTCAACTTTGGCATATTTATTTGACTTTCCTCTGCTTTTGTCTCTTTGCTTTGAATCTCGAGTTTCACTCCTTTCCCTGAAATCTACAGTAAGGACATCTGACTGAAATGAAGAGGAACCCTGCGATCTATGTCTCATCTCTTCATTTAGGATTCCATTCTTTATAGATTCTTTGCTAACTACACCATGTGGTGCAATATTTGTGAGTGAGATCTTCAAAGTAGCCTATGACTCTGGTAAAGAGGCAAGCATCATAAGACCAAACACCTCGTCATCAAATTTTATGCCCATTCCTGATAGTTGATCCACGATCCCTTGTATCTCATTTAAGTGATCAGCTATAGAAGCACCTTCTCGGTATTTCATCTGCATCAACTTTGTTAATAAAACAATTTGTTATTACTGGATTTTGCAGCGTAAGGCTCTTCTAATTTATTCTACAGTATTCTTGCATGAGTTTCATTGCAAATGTGATTATACACATTACCATCAACAAATTGTCGAATAAAGCCACACACTTGCTCATGCTCAAATGCCCATTCTTCATCCGATTTATTATCGGGTTCATCTATACCAAACACCGGTAGTTACAATTTCATGATATATAGGAGATCCTTCATCTTCTTGCTCCATATGCGATAATTTGTACTATTTAAACTGATCTTTTTGCTAGTCTTAACCTCCATTGTTGTAGTATTTCTTTACCCCAAAACAAGAACCAATAGTTTTGATACCACTTGTTGGGATAACGCAGTAGGACAAATCATGATTATAGTGTATGAATAACTGTACAAAAATTATACCAAGAATAATTCCCAAAAAAGATTGGAGGAGTCATAATCGGTCTCACTTAAAACCCAATCTCCTTAGACAGAATTATATCTCGAATAATTAATTGTGCAATATATAATAACTATTTTAGTCAAAAAATATAATACTGCAAAAAATAATCAATAAAATAATACAACAGATTTAACGTGGTTCACCCCCTTTAATTGGTCTACGTCTACAGACAAGTTTTAAATAAATCTTCCACTAATAAAATTAGTAAGTACACAAAGAGAGTTTTTCCTAGAATAACACTAAAGGAATAATATAATAATTTGAGATCTACCCAAAATAGTGGCACTCAAAGTGTTTCCCAAAAATACCCAAAATAAAATTCTCTCACTATTTTGTCACTCACAATTTTAGAAATTATTTCCTAAAATTAACTCACAAAAAAATCACTCAAATTTTTTTTTCTTTAGAGATTTTTGCTCTAGCTCTCCCACTCTCTCCGTTTCACTCTTCTCACTTTTGCCTTACCTTGTGCCTTTCTTTGCATGGCTATTTATAGCCATGTAAAGAGCAAATTTTTTCAACCAAAATTGGTTGATGGTTGAGCTGATTTAAGGCACCGTATTCAGTACTGTAATTTTTGACTTTTTTTTTATAATAATAAGTGGGTCCTATGTGGAGGGACCTAACTGTTGCAACCATGCCATGAGCTCCTCCAACCTAAAAACTATTGATTTAGCTAAGGAATCTGCAGTGCTGTTGAGATTACACCTTTCATGAATACTTGTAATGATGTCCCAAAGTTTCCAAGGAGTATATTGAACATTGCCTTTGATCCAAGAAATTACATTGACAAAATTTGATTCAGTGTATAGGAAAGAGATGTGTCCTATTGACTGTGGATTCAAGCATCAAATTTCAAGAGCTTTTGAAATTGCTAGGACTTCAGCTTTGTTAACATCACAATGTTAAAAAGTGATTCAACATTGCTTCTTAGATTCTGGGGAATTAGTTGGAGCTAGAATTTGTCAAAGATCAATTCCTGATCTGGTGTATGACTTAGAGTGATTTGTTTTTTATTTGTTGCAGATTTAGTCTTTAGTTAGTTAGTGCATTTACTTTGTTTTTGAAGTTGTATTTACGCCATGTTTGATCAATCAATAACTGCATCATTTTTCTTGAAATCCTGTCCACTTTATTTTTCTATTGTGTGCACTTGAACCTTCTGTTATTTTTTTTATATAATGCTGGTATATCTGTTGTAGCTCAATTGAGCATTGCAAGTTTAACTATAACTCTGCCTTTTGATCTAACATTGTGGTATCAAAGCTTGGTTGAGAAGAATTGTAGTAGATCAAAATGGCTACAGCTGGAGGGAACTTGCAATAATCAATGATCCCAATCTTTAAAGGTGAGAACTATGAGTTTTGGTGCATCAAGATGAAGACATTGTTCAGATCACAGGAGCTTTGGGAAGTGGTTGATAAAGGGATACCAGAAGATGAGGATAATGCCATATTAAAGGAGTTAAAGAAAAAGGATGCAAAAGCCTTGTTCTTCATTCAACAGGGCTTGCACGAGTCTATGTTCTCCAGGATTTCAGTGGCAGAGACAGCAAGGGAAGCTTGGAACACCCTAAAAAATGAGTTCCAGGGGTCAAGCAAGGTAATGACAATGAAACTTTGGTCTTTGAGAAGGGAATTTGAGACCTTACTTATGAATAATAGGGAGACAATTCAAGAATATCTCTCCAGGGCCATGACAATTGTCAACCAAATAAGGTCCTATGGTGAAAAAAATCACAGATCAGACCACTGTATGCAAGGTTCTGAGGAGCCTAACACCCAGGTTTGACCATGTTGTAGCAGCAATTGAAGAATCAAAGGACCTTATAGTTTTTCCTTTTGAGTCATTGATGGGATCCCTTCAAGCTCATAAGGACAGAATGAATAGGTCCAATGAAAGAAGTGAGGAAAGGGCCCTTCAAGTCAAATAAAATACCTCTCAAGAAGGAAGGAATTATTGTAGAGGGTCTGTAAGAGGAAGCAATAGAGGCAGAGGCAGAGGAAGGGGATGGACAGCAGAAACATGAAGGTGTTACAATTGTAACAAGACTGGCCATCTTGCAAGAGACTGCAAGTCCAAAGCCAATCAGGCGGATTTTGCAGATACTAAACAGGAAGAAGAAGAAGAAGAAGGAGAAAGTTACCTGATCATGGCCCATGAGCAGTCAAACCAAAGATGGAAGTCAATATGGTTTGTAGACAATAGATGCTCAAATCATATGACAGGCACAAAGAGCTTATTCAAGGACCTTAATGAAACTCGGAAGAGGATGATCAACTTGGGAAACAACAGAAAAATATAAGTAGAAGGCAAAGGTATTATACTTATCAAGACTAGTCAATGCAAAAGAAAACTGATTTAACAATGTTTTATATGCTCCTGAACTTGCACACAACCTACTTAGTGTAGGTCGGTTAATAAAGTATGGGTTTAGTGTCCTATTTGGTGAAAATACATGCATAATTAGAGAAAAGAAAACAAGCCTTATAGTTGTTCAAGTACAAATGACAGAAAATTCAATGTTTCCATTAGAAGTAACTGAAACAGAAGAGTATAGGATGATAGCCAATAACATGTCAGATTTATGGCACATGAGGTATGGTCATTTAAATTACAGAAGTCTTAAGCTACTGTCAGACACAGAAATGGTAATTGGACTTCCTAAAATTGAAGACAAAGATGGAGAATGTGAGGGTTTCATTTTATGCAAAGCTCATCAATAAGCCTTTTCCTAAAAGAGAGGCATGGAGAGCATCATCAGTCCTGGAATTGGTCCATACAGACCTGTGTGGTCCAATGAATACAACTTCTCTGGGAGGCAGTAAGTATTTCATGTTACTGATTGATGATTACAGTAGAATGTGCTAGGTTTTTTTTTGTCTTAGATTCAAATCAGAGGCCCTAGAGACATTCAAGAAGTTTAAGAACTTGGTGGAGAATCAAAATGGAAGGAGCGTCAAAGGCCTTAGATCAGACAGAGGGGAGAATTCCTCTCAAAGGAATTCACACAATACTGTGAAGATGCAGGAATCAGAAGGGAGCTCACTACTCCTTACACTCAAGAACAAAATGGAGTGGTAGAAAGAAAGAATAAAATAGTGGTAGAAATGGCAATAGGTCTGATGTGGTTAAGAGGGATACCAAACAAATTCTGGGCTGAGGCAGTCATAATGGCAGTTTATTTGCTCAACATGTCTCTAACAAAAACAGTGCCTGAGTAAACTCCATTTCAGATATGGCATGGACATAAGCCCTCTGTAAGTCACTTAAAGGTATTTGGATGCATTGCCTATGCACTGAAGAATCCTCATGATAGGAAAAATGTGGATGAAAAGTCAGACAGATGCATCTTCATTGGGTATTGCATTCAAAGCAAGGCATACGGATTGTTCAATCCTGTAAATGAAAAAGTTTTCATTAGCAAAAATGTGAAGCTCCTTAAAGATGAGAGTTGGAATTGGAAAGGCAAAGAAAAAAAACTGTTGTGCAGCTAGATAATGAGGAAAAAAGAGAGGAGGAGCAGATTGATCAAATAGACAGTCTAGATCCCAAGGAATCTAAGTCACCAGCTAGCACAGGAACCAGAAGCACCACAAGGACTGAAGACCTCTTCATCCAGCTCAGAAGAAACTCCTCCTAGGAAAATGAGATCCTTAAGAGAGATATATGAATCATGTACATTTGTCTTGTTTAGTTTAGACCTCTGCAGGTTTGAAGATGCAGTTCACAAGGTGGAGTGGCAGGAGGTAATGGAGGATGAAATAAAGGCAATAGAGAGGAACTAGACTTGGGAATTGATAGAATTACCTTAAGGGAAGCAAGCTATTGGTCTTAAGTGTATTTTTAAAACTAAATATCATGCAGATGAGAGTTTACACAAGCACAAAGTCAGGTTGGTGGCTAAAGACTACTCTCAAATCCAAGGAGTAGATGTTGAAGAAACCTTTGCACCTGTTACAAGGTTTGAAACCATTAGAATTGTCCTTACAATAGCAGCTCACATGAAATGGAAGGTTTTTCAGTTTGATGTAAAGTCAACGTTCTTGAATGGAGTATTGACAGAAGAGGTATATGTCACTCAGCCTAATGGATTTGTGGTGAAAGGAAGAGAGGACAGAGTTTATAGGCTCAACAAATCCTTGTATGGCTTGAAGCAAGCACCAAGAGCCTGGTACTTGAAGATTGATGAATATTTTCTAAAATGTGGTTTTAACAGGAGTCTTAATGAACCTATATTGTATGTGAAGAAGGAAGGAGAAGCAGATTTGTTGATTGTGTGCCTTTATGTTGATGACATGATCTATTGTGGATTAAGTCTTGCTCTTTTAACTGAGTTTAAGAAGGCAATGATAAAGCAATTTGAGATGACAGATTTGAGATTGCTTCATTATTTCTTAGGCATTGAAGTTCAACAAGTAGATGGTGGGATCTTCATTTCACAAAGGAAATATGCAACATATTTGTTAAAGAAATTTGATATGTTATATTGCAAGCCTTGTTCAACACCAATGAATGTCAATGAGAAGTTGCAACTGGAGGATGGTTCATCAAATGTAGAGGGAAAAATGTTCAGAAGCTTGGTTGGTGGACTAATTTATTTGACTCATACCAGACTTGATCTGGCATTCTCTGTTGGAGTAGTCTCTAGGTTTATGCATAGTCCTACAAAACTTCACATGGGAGCTTCTAAAAGGATCCTCAGATATGTGGCTGGCACTTTGAAAGAAGGAATTTTGTATGAACAGAAGGAAAAGCTAAGGCTGATAGGGTTTACAGATAATGACTGGGCAGGCTATGTGGAAGATAGAAAAAGCACTTCAGGGAATTGCTTCAGTCTTGGGTCTGGTATAGTAGCATGGAGCTCAAAGAAACAAGTAACTGTTGCACTCTCTTCTTGTGAAACAAAGTACATAGTTGGAGTTACTGTTGCTTGTAAGGCAATCTGGCTCAGGAAAGTTCTATCAAATTTGGGGATTAAATAAGAAGGAGCTATAGTCATTAAATGTGAATATATCAGCCATTGCCTTGAGCAAAAATCCAGTCTTTCATAGGAGATTAAAACATATAAAGATCAAGTTTCATTTCCTTCGAGAATTGGTGAGTAATAAGGAAATCAAGTTGGAACAATTTAGCACAAATGAGCAGGAGGCTGACATAATGATAAAGGCATTAATAGGTGGCAAATTTCAAGTTCTAAAGTTCAAGTTAGGAGTAAGCAAGCTTGAATCAAAGGGGGTGTTAAAAAGTGATTCAACATTACTTCCTTGATTTTAGGGAATTAGTTGGAGTTGAAATTTGTCAAAGATCAGTTCCTGATCTGGTGCATGACTTAGAGTGATTTGTTTTTTAATTGTTGCAGATTTAGTGCTTAGTTAGTTGGTGCATTTACTTTGTTTTTGAAGTTGTATTTAAGTCATATTTGATCAATCAATAACTGCATCATTTTTCTTGAAATCTTGTCCACTTCATTTTTCTATTGTTTGCACTTGAACCTTCTGTTATTTTTTATATAATGCTTGTATATCTATTGTAGCTCAATTGAGCATTGCAAGTTTAGCTATAACTCTGCCTTTTGATCTAACACACAAGACTTGATAGGGCAGGAAAAAATACATTTGAAGTGGCCTTAATGATCACGAAGAACACCCCCAATTCCAGTTGGCCCTGGATTACCACTAATAGAAGTATCAACATTCCATTTAAGTGAAGAAAATGGTGTAGCAGGCCATAAAGATAATGGAATTTTCCTGGAAGTTCCCTACTAGATCTTGATGAAAGATGACGAACTAGAATTATGGCTAAATCTGAATGGGAATGATGGTTCCAAAGCAGATAACCATTTAGAAAATCTCACAAGGGTTAAATCAAATAGTCTTACCTTATCTGTAATAACTCACCCAAGTTTAAAAGGAAATTAAGAAGAAATATTGAGAGTTTAAAAGGGATTTATGAAAAATCGAATGAACTGTCAATCGGGTATAATTTTTTTTTTCGAGATTCTTAAGAGATAAATAACCAAAATTAATTAAGGACAATTAAATATAGATATACAAGGGAATTATAGAATTTATTTGAGAATTTAATTGAATGAAATAGGTGATGAAATAATTAATTCTAGTTAGAAGCTCTAAATAAGCTTAATTGTAAGCATCACATAGAACTCTATTTTTAATTAAATAATTGTAACATTTTTTGACAAAGTAACCTTAATGAACATTAAAATAGACATTATAAAGAGTGTATTAAAAATATATGGGGAAGAAATTAAATGTAGAAAAGTATTTAAAGAATTCAAGGGAAAATAAGATAGAAATTAAATTGAAAAATGGAAAAATGGTAAATATGGGTAATTTTAAACCTATAGACATATATAATCCTTAGCCAAATTAAGTCATCTTCTCTATTCTTAAACCAACCATAGCCGGTCACCATTATAGGAGCTTCAAGGGTTTCAATTTCTTCATACCTTACCCAAAACGCATGATCCAACTTTCCATCCTTCACAAATAATCATCCCCATCCTTTCTAATTAAATTATTTGGGCTTGGATCAAGTTTTTGGAGATAAGGATCTCAAGAGGTAATTTCTTCACCTTGCTCTAAAGTTTGATTTTTTTTTTATTGTAAATGAAATAATGGAGGTTGGGTAGTATTTTTATGGAGTTAGAATTGGAAGAAACATGTCAGATGGGAAGATTGAATTAAGGTTTGGTTTAGATAAAAAATTTTATTTTTGAATTAGTGTAACATAAATTAAATTGATAGTGTAAGAAAACTTATATGAGGTTATATATAAGTAATTAGTGATTAGAAATGAAATTGAGGCTTGTTGTGTGAAGTTCTATGTTTGGGGGGGGGGGGGGTGGAGAATTCTGAAATTTCAGAATTTCTGAAATTCCTGGTTGTGAGCAGAATATTGAGCCCTCCATTTCGTGGACTTAAAGTCAGAAATTAGAAAATAAATAAAAAATAAAAGTTGTAGCTACATGTGTCCAAATTATATGCATAGAAGTAAGTTTTGCTAAATTCATGCTGTGTGGTGAGATACAAAAGCCCTGATAAGGACTGGATCAGATTAAGGTTTCCACTGAGATATCCTACTGAGTTTTGCATTTTATAGATCCTTAAGATCTGATTCAGAGGAAACTCAAAATATTAAAAATGTTCCTTTATGTCTTAGCTAAAAACTTGTGAAATATAATGGGAATTAGATGCTTAAATACTGAGTTATAAGTGAAAGAGTGAAGACTGTTCGGGTGAAAGTTACAAGCTAGTTGCAGAGTTGCATGCCCTAGTTTAGAAATTCACCATAAATTGTATAATGACCGAAATGGACTCAATTTTGGATATGTTAGAACCTGAGATGTCTAGTTTAATTAGGAAAAAGAATTGAAATAATTGGATAAGTGTAGTGGGAGACATTAGGAAACAAACCAGGATTGCCAAAACCTGAGATTTTGATAATTAAGGAGTTTTTCAAAGTTACTTTAGAATTTGTGTAATTCAACATTGGATTGGACCTAAATTGTGTTTAAATTGTATTACAGATTCAAGAGGCAAAGAAAAGGAAGCTTAAGAACGGAGCTTAGTTGGGTGTTTTGGTTTGTAAGGTGAGTAACTATATATTACTTCATTTGTAATTGTTCCCAATTATAATTATTGAAACCACCTTGTAAGTTAATAAATATTGATCAATGCACATTGTTCCTCTTGATTGAATTTTATTTCTATTCAAGCATGTTTTCATCAGATTTATCGTTGCATATAATTGAATAATCTATTGAATCCCATATTTCTTAAATAGCTACATTTGGATATATATATATATATATATATATATATATATATA
>CANXYC010150178.1:0-39788 GCA_948193065.1 Aleurites moluccanus | reverse complement strand
ATACAATCATCAACCAACCAAAATTAACCATAGAAAATCAAAAATTTTGAAGAACATAGATAGGGTGGATTTCGGCCAAAATGGGATTTTAAGGTAAAGTGTTTGTTTGTTTATTTTTTTTGTTTAAATAGATTAATTTGGTGATAAAAGGAATGGATAAATTGTTTAATTGCATCAATTGATGCATTAAACAATTTTTTCCAGTTTAAAACCCTAAAATTGAAGTTGTATGAATTGATTTTAAGTATATAGATTAGGATAGGTAAATTGGCTTTAGAATAAGTCAATTGGGTATTTATAGGTATTTAATTGACATTCGTTTCGTTGCAGAAAACTCGTTCGAGGAAAATCGTCAAATTTGGCATAAACCGAGAATTTAGGGATTTGGTAGCAATTGCTTTGCTTTTGGTGATTTGTAGGCTTAGGTGAGTCTAATATGCATCAATTTACTTGACCTAATTGATAGAATTGAATTTGGAATCCATTTGTGTAAATGGTATCTTGGCCGAACCCTAATTGGCCTTTTTGCCTATGATATTGCCTTGTTCTTTTTTTGCTTTCCATTGCTTATTTGATGTCTTATTTGAAGATTATTGAGTTGTGGTTGTTTCTTATAAATTGCTTTCTATGTGCATGTTTGTTAATATTTGGGGCAATATTGATATTACGCCGAAACCATGTCGAAAAATCCGTAGGTCAACCATTTGAATGCCACCATCGCCAACGACCATGACATGCCAATTGCGTCAACTTTTGACCGCAAAATGACCAAAATATGTTTGTTCCCAATTTTTATTGTCAGACCTTTAGTCTTCGTTTCATTGATTATTATTGATACTTTATTGATTTTAGGCTCATTAATTGATTCTAATGAGCTCTCGTTACCTAACTGCTATTGATTGATTGATATTGAGATTGAGGATACCATTGCGGTATAATGGTGTCCATTGATAATTTTCCTTCTTATGTTGACCTTATGTGAAATAACAAAGCTACCAGTTCGACAGGGTAGCGGGAAAATACTGTCGACCTTGTGCACATTGTATTACTGATACCCTAGCTAGGAAATGGGTTATGGACCTAGCCATAAGACCTGGCCCGTCTTATGATACAAATATTGCTACAGGAGACTTTATTTGTGCATATAGTTCGCATATAGTCCATACAGGAGATTGTATGTGCGCATATAGTTCGCATACAGTCCAGATTGATTGCTACAGGAGATTGTATAATTTTATACAATCTAGCCCTTTATCTGTTTTTCTCTATGGTACTAAACCTATGATATCCTTATTTATCTATTCTGTCATTTATTGTAAATACTTCTATCAATTGGTTATTCTGAGTATTTGATATCATTGGTTCCTTTGTAAATCTCATTTTCATTGGCGATGCATATAGATTCACTGAGTATCTTATATATCACCCTCTCATTGTTTACTTATTTCAGGAGAGGAGTAGATTGCAGAATCCTATCGTCCGTCATCCAGGGATTTCTGCCAGCATTACTGATGTATATATATTTTGTACTCTGTATTTTGATGTTCATATCTAGCTGCTCCAAGGGTATGTATGGGTTAGCTAGGACATGAACAGATATATATATGTTTATGAGGATATATGAGATGGTATTTCAGAATGAATAGTATTTTATGATTTATTGGATATATATATATATATAGATATGCTATGTGTAATTGATGATGGATGATTTTATTCCGCTGCGATAAATATATGTATATTGTGAATGTGATTGATACTGGGTTCTACGGGTGCCGGTCGCCATTGGCATTTCTCGTGCCCTAGGACCATCGCGATCTGACTACGGGAATGGGTCGTGACATAATGTACATAAGGCTGATCAGGCCCTACGACTAGGACAGTTAATCCTTCCCAACTAAGGTATCATGTAAAGTCAATATGCACATTGTCGACGATATGTACCCACTACCCCATCGAAAAGGCAGCTCTATCAAATCCACATGTAAAGTAGGCCAATGGAAATCAATAACAATATCAAGTATTCATTGGGAACATTATGGTACAATGGCTTTCGATCGAAACACATGGGCTTACTTGTCAATCAATGTCAATACATTTCATTAATCATGTATCGGTTTCTTTACTTAATACAAGGGTAGATATCAACAATAAACATTATAGAATATGGATAAATATTTGGTGTTCATACTTTTGGAAATATTTTTGTACATGGTCAATCAAATACAATAGGCATTTCAATATTAATAACAATCAATGAATATGGATGAATTCAATCTTTAGGAAGATCAAAGCATGATCAATAATAGCAAAGTGACATTTAACGAAGAAGGAAACATATTCATTGGGTCAACAAATCGAAATATGGATATGCATAATGATATATACATTACTCACCTCATTGAGCACTTCCTATTGCACTTTACTTATTCCTTTTGTTTCCAATTCCATTTCATTGGTCTATTGTTCACATACTTATAGTACTCATCACTGTCTTTCATTCATTCTTGACTCTACATATTCAATAAATTTCCATTTAGATACAATTTAACATAAAATTACATTACTTATACTTATATTAAAGAAAGTATTAAGAATTCTCAAATTACTAAGGTTTTTCTGTGCAAAATTCTTTACTGGCAGCCTGTGTTCCATTACTCATATCTCTCTCTACACTTATTCAATTGCTTCAATTCTTGTTCCTAATTAAACTAAACATATTAAAATTTAACATATCCAAAATTCATATTAAACCTACAGCTACACAATTTATGGTGTCAATTTAAATTTAAGCTTATAACCAGCCCTGCTACCCTGTATTCTGCCTGCAATCTTATTCTAATAGTTTGTATTGTTTTATCTCATAACTCAATCTATACTTATCCAATTATTGAAATTATTTTTCCTATTGAAAATAGACATGTAATATTATAATCCAAATTTCAGATTATTTGGTTCACTGCATAATTATTAGTGAATTTTCAAAGTTAAACTACTGCCTTAAAATCTTTATCCAAATAGACTATGTTTCCATACCCATAATTAATTTTGTGCTCATCTAATTATAAAACCATTGTATATTCATTTAGATAACATATAAATGAACATCTTTCATTTTTAACACCTTCTCTAATTCATAATTTAAGGTTCTCGTATTCATAGAACTCAGTAGCCTATGTTTTATTTATCAGTCAATCCGGGCAGCTAACACTTATGGCTTAATATCTTATAAATCAAAAAACAATTGAAAAACCCTTGTACATTATTATATATAAGATATAAATGAACACGTTTTGTGTTGAACACTTCTTCTAATTCTTTCTCTATCATTATATATAATAAAAACACAGTAGCATTTTTCAAAAAATCTAATTCCAGGTCAGTTACAGTTTTTACTCAATAACTCTTTCTTCACTTAAAATTTTATAAATTTCTTTTACAGGCATCTAATTAACATATTTATCTACAACTTTTATATTTTGTACATCCTCAAAATCAGTCATTAAATTTC
This sequence comes from Aleurites moluccanus, assembly GCA_948193065.1. Lineage (NCBI taxonomy): Eukaryota > Viridiplantae > Streptophyta > Magnoliopsida > Malpighiales > Euphorbiaceae > Aleurites > Aleurites moluccanus. The sequence continues at coordinate 36,277 of CANXYC010150178.1, read as the reverse complement.
AGATTACTGCCTAAAATTTACTGCCTCAAATCAGATTTCAGAAACTATATAAATCATAGCTCATTCTTTACACTTTTAGCTCAAATAGCTCAATTATTTGCCAAATCAAACCATAGAACTCTTAAATTAAACTAAAAAAATGAAGTTTAGGAAATTTACCTTAAACTTGAACTATTAAATTTCTTCTCCTTTTTGTTCCACCAAATAACTTCACATAATTTCCATCAACTTCCTTTCTTCACTTTTCTTTCTCTCATCAATTTTCCTATCTATTTTTTGTTAGTTTATTTGGAAGAATTAGCAAACATATTTCTTTGGTATTTCCTCCATTAGTGGTTTGGCCAAAACCCTCTCCCATATCCATTATCTTTATCTTTTTATATACACCAAAAGTCAACTTAAAAAGAAATGAAGATAAAGAATAGAATTTTCTAGATTTTGACTTATTTGTCACTTTTTTAATTAATTCTATAAATTAATTAAACTATTTGCTATTAAATATCCTCTCCTTCCCCACCATAGACAGCCACCTCAACTCCTTTCTACAATGGGTGGGTCCCACAACTTTGCTTAATTGCACTTTGGCCCAAAATTTTTCTTAATTGTATTTTGACTCCAAAACTTTCTGTAATTTATTTGGTCTATTCTGTTTAGATTCAACCTCAAGTGTGGGGAGTGAAATACCTTATTTTGGGTTGTTCTATCATTTAAAAATAGTTCTGGGTCAATTCTGGATCCCAGACAGTAGATTTCCAAAATTGCCCCCAAAGTTACCATAAATTACAATTTTGCCACTCTTTAAAATTTCAGTATTCCCAAAGGCTTTTCAGTTCTTTATTTTCACCATAATTTCACATAAAATTAACTAACTTAATCCCTTAGATCTGGGTCAGAAATTCTTAAATTAGTCGGACTGCTATTTCCCCGGCAGTGTAATTAACATCGGCATTTTCCGGGACAGTATCTCAAAAGTGGCTCGATTGAGGCGTAAAAATTCTTGAGTGTTACTCTTTACCATTCTCTATATATTTCAGTAATTAATTGAGCCTATTCATACTTAAATTAATACTTAATTAGTTACTATTATTCATTATATCCATCTACTGTCTACTTACTTCCTACTGTTCTGTCTATTGGGGTATTACATTTAGCTTTGGTTTCACCAAGGAAAATGTGTTTGAGGAGTTCGCTACATACATCTAATGGGTTTTGACGAATTAATTTTTGTTTTACCTAGAACAAGTGGAAAGGTTGAACCTTTTGAAGTGTTTCGGTAAGCACGATTTAATTTTAGTTTTGCCCCTGGAATTTGGGCTTCTAGGGTGATAGGTCGAACCTTTTTAAAGGTTTTGAATATTTTGAAAGGTGGAATTAATTTTGGAAGGTTTTATAAGTTTGCTACTATAGCGTGATTTATGGAGAGGACAAGTGGAGTTATTCCTATTTCTTGAGATTGATTAGACTCTTTGAATGACACTTTGGCTGTTTGGTCTTGGTAGAACTGACACATTGGTTAATGACTTGAAGGAAAATTCATTCAAAATGAAGAAAGACTCTTTTATTTGACGATTGAATATTTGACCCAAGAATAGATGAATTTGGAGTACATGCCTTAGATGATGGATAAGAGCTACTTAGCTATTGTGACCAAGCAGTGATTTACTAATAACAACTTTGAAAGACATGCCCTTGTGAGGCCTCGTCCGGATCGGCTTTTAAAAAAACACATATGGGATCAGAATGCTCATTTGGGGCAATTTCTCATGGAAGAGACGACCTTAGCGCCTTTTATTTGAAAATGATTTTGATTTTGAAGTCGCCACCTTAAGTTATTTTTATTGGGAAAATTTAATGTAAAAACCCATTTTGACTCTAATTTTATCCTAAAGGAAAAAAGTGCACTAGTCTTTGAAACTAAAGAGGATTCGGGAACTAGGTTTTCGGTTGAACCTGACTTTTAATTTTAACCTTGATTTAAAATGATTTTCATAAAGAATGACATATAAGATGCATGAGCAAGTAAATAAATGCATGAACAATTGAAATATAAACAATCAAGTACAAGAATCGAAAGAAAGCGATAAAAGTAAATTATTACACCTCAAATCTCAAAATAGGGGATATCAACTCTAGCCCTTATGGGTTCTAGGTTGATCACACATTCCCCAAAAAATACAATTAACAAATAAAGTAAAGCTAATAATCAAAGCAAAAGAGATGGTTTTTGTCTTTTTTAGATTTGAAGCTTTAATACAGCTTGCCTGCGTATCCCGTCAAATGGAAATTAAAACCCACGCAGTTCTTCCTTCTCGCGAAGGAGGGTTGATTTTATGCCCAATTTATCATGTTTTGAATCTTTATTTTGATGCTCTGCCAAAGTAAAGAAGATGAGTTAGGACATGATACCTTTGCCCTAGCTTTTAAGGATGTTGGCGGACGGAGTGCTCTTCCGGATCAGAGTTCCACCTTGGATCGGATGAAGCCCGAGGAAATAGGTCGAAATGCCTTCTTAGCTCTTAAGAAGACAAACCGGCAGAGGAACCTTGCTTAGAAAAAATATAACTTTGAGGCTCAACATGCCCTTAGTAGCAACTCTTTAAATTCAAAGAGAGTTAAAAAGAAGAAAATATGACTTGGAGGGGGAAAAAGACGAAATCAAATAAAGTAAACAATTTCCTGGCTTCTTCCTCTTGTCTTTTGTTGCTTTTCTCACTTCTTGTGTGTTTTGGAAGGTGGGGGGAGGCTCTCTATTTATAATAGGAGCTTGGGGGGTAGAATCCCATCATTTTTTAATGTGGGATTCAGAAGAAAACAAGTCCAGAATGTTGCTGCCGCCGGAAGGGGAGGCGACACTGCCGGGGAGCCTTGGCGGCACAAGGTCTAAAGGAGGGCGGCAGTAGTGGCAAAGAGCTATGCTACCGCCCTTGGGCATGTCAGTTGCTGCCCAGAGGGGGTGGCGGGCGGCAATGCCATGCCTGGAGGGCGGCGCCTGTGCCTCAACTTTATTCTGAGGCCGTTTTGAGTTCATTTGAGTGCAGGTTTGGTTCCGGTGAGTGTCGTTCGGGTTGGCACGAGTCCGAGGGTATAAAAAATGAGTGTTCACAGCCCTAAATGAGAGATAAGGGATGTTTAGCCATTTAACTACTTTAGTTAAGTGATGAGATGAATTGACACAAATGACATGTCCCTGATGTAGGATAAAGGCATTGACATGATGTGTATTGACTCGAAAGTTTCTTTAGCTATTAGGATGATTTAAGAAAGAAGTTTTTGACACTAAGATGGATTACTCTGAATGATTGACTCAGGAAATGACTCTGAAGGGGGATAAAGTTGTTCGACTCCCCTTTTTAAACAATTGACATCAAGGGGATAAACTTTTAGTTGTGACAGACTTGACTATGTACTGCTTAGTGAGGTAGTACAAATGATACTGATGTGTTTGAACTTTTGACATATGAAGAGTATAAACTACCTTCATTTCATTAGACAAATGGATCTAATTTGAACTAATTTTTTACCGAGCTGCCTTTCAAGTTTTCAACTCAGCATTCTTATTTTATTTCTTTTTATTTTTTTTTGCTACAACTTTTGACTGAGTTTCCCTTTCGAGTTTTCAACTCGACGAGCTACTCTAATTTTTTCCTAAGCCACCCTTTTTGGGTTTTCAACTTAGCAAGCTTTTTTCTTTCTTTCTTTCCTTTTTCATTTTTTTTTGGTATTGAATTAATAAAATTTGAATTTAAACAGGAAAAATCATTCCACCATTAATTGGATCATTGCTTTCTTTATTCTGGGCTCCATCAGATTTTTGGCCTAAAAATCTTCCTTAGGGTATCAAGATCATCTTGTGATTGTTGCGTTGCTCCCTTATTATGTGGTTTAATTATGCAATGAACATTAAATCATCTTTTATCTTGACCGTCCCAGCGGTTGGAGGTTGTTGAAAGAATGATTTTTATGTTACCATCATTTGATCATCACTTCGATTGTTCCCTAAGTTGAGGAAGATATTATGGACAACTCATCAATTGATGGTTTTTGAATTGTTTCCTTAATCATCCTACTTTTTTTTACATCACTTTTATTTTGTCATCTTTAGTTTCTTTGATCATTTTCTTGGTTGAGAATTGATGAAGAGATGATGGACAACTCGTATTTAATGGTATTTTGATTGTTGTCGTGAACATCCAATCAGTTAGAAATTGATGTAGCAATGAGAGATTAAAATTCTAATCCTTTCATGGATAACTTATGTTAGAATGGAAGTTATTGCCAAAATTTATTGATTATTTATTTCATTCATTTATTTCATTTTTGATTTTTTTGTCACATTCAAATTGGACTTAAAAGCAAAACAATCAAAATGGAAAGAAAGAGATGAGAATGCAAGAATTAAATCTTTTATTATAATCCAAAACACCATTATCTATGGTTATATCAAAATTGAAGAAAAACCAGAAAGATCGATTACAAATTCAAAAAAAAGAAAGGACAGGACTTGATGGACTATGGCCTCAATCTCAGACAAGTTAGACTAGCTGAGCTTGAACTCCTCCACAATATGCTAATTATGTTTTGGTTGGTTAGTGAGATGAAATGGGATCTATTTCCATTTGTATCCCTCTTAATCTACATTTTTAGAATTGAGTGATTTGATAATGATTCGTAGGTTAGTAGGGATGTTAGGTTATGGTCTAGGAGGAAGAAGAGTGTTACCATTGTCAATGAGGTCTTGGATTTTATGCCTCAAGTTCTTTCATATATCTGTTTTGTGTCCTGCTTCTTGATGATAATCACAATATTAATTGACATTGTAACTCTTAGGTAAAGGGTTAGGAGGTACCTTTGGTTCTGAAGGTATGACCAGTTTAGATTACAATGCTTGTAAACTAAGTTCAAGGGCATACCCAAATCGATGAATTTCCTCCTTTCCAATTTTGAAGGTTGATGATTAGCAATGGTAGCTATCCCTTACTCTTATGTAGAATGGAGGTGACAACATTGAAAGTGAGGTGCCATTCTTCTCGTATCTTTTCTCTGTTATGTGGTTTTTCTTAAGCATAATGGTGTTGTTCTTCTAGGACTTCTTCATGGATGCATGGGTGAAAGTTTCCCTACCTTGAAAAGGATTTAGGAAAGGGAAGGGGTAGTATTGGTCGGCTTAACACTAATGAAAGATGAGGTGTTGACTTTATTGACAGAGGAAGGAGGCTTAGTATTGGTCAGGTCAACGCTAGCAAAAGGGGAAGCAGTAGGTGGAGGCATGATATAGGTCAACTTAATTTAAGGTATGGCTAAAAAGCTTGGATTAATGGGGTTATTTTGATTCAAGTTCATTATTCCTTTCACCTTGTCAATGAGAGATTGGTGTCGAAAATTTAGGGCATTGGTCACATAATCTATCGCATTGTGATAATTGGTTTGTTAAGCGATTAAGACTTTGTTGAAGCTAATCTGCTGATCGACTAGGGCTTGTTAAGTGGGTATGTTGAACATCCAGGTGGAATTAAGAATGGCTTAAAAATTCTCCTCGTATTATTTAAGTATGATGGTGAAAAGTGTGGTCATGACATCCAGGTCGATCGAGTTGGACATTTGGTACCTTTTAAGTAAAACCAAGAAAATGATTAGTGAATGGAAAAAAGAAAACCTAACTTTGTTCCAGATTGATTGTAAAAAAAATGAAAACCTAACTCTGTTCTAGGTTTAAGGCATGGAGAGGTGATGAAGATATGGATTGGTATGCAAATTCTGAGGAAAAAAAGATTTCCTAAAGTATTTTGAGCCAAAAGGTATTTAGGCTTTGGGTTCTGTTTTAAAGTTCAAAGGATTTATGCCAAAAGACTTTGGATGCCAAATGATTTTCGGCTTCGAAGGGATAACAATGCCAAATGATTTGGGATTGAAGAGATTTTTGGTGCCAAATGGTTTTGGTCTTGATGGGTTGCAGTGATGTAAAAGTGTTTCGGTTTGATGAGCCTTGGGTCCATTTGAGTGAAAAATGAAAGGTTTGAGTTATGGGCCATCTTTGATTTGGCTTTGAAGAGATAGTAAGGTCAAACTGTTTTGGGCTTTATGAGGATTTTAATTTCAGGGCCATATATGTTTGGGCTTTAGGGTGAAGGCCATCTTTGAAAGGATCAAAGGATTCATCACGAGGTGGATGTTTTCACTATCGGCGAGTAGACCAATAAGGGTTATCTACTCAATGATATAATCGGTATCCATTGTTTTGCTAAAAACTAAGTTTGGAGGCAAAGAGTCTATGCAAGTGATGCATGAAAGCATTAAATTAGTATTAAAAAGCCAAACATTTATGATAAACTAATTTGTAATCCTCTTATTACTTCTTTGAAAAAGAAGATTGTCCCCAATGGAGTCGCCAACTGTAAGGTCTCGCCCGAGCACCGGTCTGGTATGCAAGGAATCAGAATACTCATTTGAATTTGATCTCATGATTGAAGCGGCTATCACCTTTTTTTTAAGAAATGATCTCTTTAATTATTTTAAAAATGATTATTGAGAGTTATCACCTTAATTTATTTTTTAAATGAGAAAATACAAGGCAAAAATCCATAATTTGACTTCATTTTATTTATCCCATAAGAAAATGCACTAGTCTTTTGAAACCAAAGAGGGTTTGAGGACTAGATTTTTAATTTATTATTTAGAAGATTTGTTTGGCTAATTAATATAAGAATAATTTTAATGAAAATAATTGCATGAACAAAATTTAATGGAATGATAAGAATAAATAGATGGTTTATTATTTAATAAATTTACATATAACCATACATGAAAAGAAAATGCATGAAATTAAAGTAATTAAAAAAAGAAAAATTATAATAAAAACCAAGGATGATGGATACTTTTTTTAACCCTTATGGGATTCTAAGAAAGCCACATATTCCCCAAAGTAAGAAGGTGATAGGATCAAGTGTGCCTGTGTATCCCTTTGAATAAAAATCAAAACCCACACAGTTCTTCCTTTTTGCAAAGGAGTTGGTTTGATTTTAAGTATGATTTATCGTTTTTTTTATTAATTTTTATTTTAGAAAAAGAAGAAGATGAGAAAAATTGTAATTAAAAGGAGGAGTTAGGTGCTCTACCTTGTATTCTTCTTAAAGCCAAAGGAGGATGAAGAATTATGTCTGATCGAAACCTCACTTCCAAAATACAAAGGTATTTAATTAAGTCCTAGATTAATTAAATTAAGTCCCAAAGTTAGATTTCAAATCAACTCAAGGAGAACCAATTTGATCATGTCACATAGGAAATTATAAAGCAGTATATAAAATAAATAAAAGTAATTAAAGACCTAATTCAAAGTCCAATTAGACTAAATTAAGTGGACTAAAATCAAGAAGGAATTAGCCCTATGAATCTTGTAGGGAGAAAATAAGAGAGAAGGTTAGAAAATTAAGAGGACAGCCGTCAACTAACAACCAGGAGTGAGTTAGAATGAAGGATGGGAGGCTCTATTTATAGGCCAAGGAGTGGAGGAAGGAGCTACAAATTTTCAATGTGGGATTGAGAGCTCAAAAAGGAGGCAAAACATGTATTAACATTGGGCTTCCGCATGTTACCTTTGTGGTTCCACAAGCTCCCTTGTGTCAACCGCAAAGGCCTCAGTGGAATTTGTGGTAACTGCAGACACTTTGCCCCTTTTTGGCCAATTTTTGCATTTTTGTCCATTTTAAGTTTCTTTTTCGCCCATTCTTGATTTCGAAAGTCCCAAGGAATCTCCAAAGGTTCGTGGAAGTTTGAATGCTCCATGGAAAGCTTATGTAATACCCTAAGAGATCTTATCTTGAATGCATGATCTAGTTTTCAGTTTATGGTTTGAAATTATTGAAATGATTGGAAATCATTTTTGAGACACAGTTAGAATACAAATGAAATACTTTTCCAGAAATCGTCGGTGTCGGAAACACTGCCGAGAATTTAGTAGTCCGGCTAATTTAAGAATTTTTGATCCAATCTTAGGAGGATTAAATAAGCTAATTTTATGTGAAATTATGGTGAAAAGAAAGAGTTGAAATTTTTTTTGGAATACTGAAAATAAGAGTAATGGCAAAATTATAAATAAAAGCAACTTTGGGGGCAATTTTGAAAATCCACTGTCTGGGATTCAGAAATGACCCAGAACTATTTTTAAAAGATAGAACAACTTAAAATAAGGTATTTCACTCCCACACTTGAGGTTGAATCTAAAAAAAATAGACATAATAAATTACAAAAAGTTTTGGGGTCAAAAATGCAAATAAGAAAAATTTTGGGCCAAAAGTGCAATTAAATAAAGTTGTGAGACCCACCCATTCTAGAAATAAGCAAGGTAGCCGGCTGTAATAGAGAAAAGATGATATTTTTTATAAAAAAAATATTAATTGATTTATTAATTAATTAAATAGGTGACAAATCACCAAAATTCTAGAAAACTCTATTTTTTGTCTTCATTTTTATTTTAGTTTGGCTTTGTACATATAAGAAAAGAATGAAAATAGGAAATGGGAAGGTGGTGGCTGAACCACATGAAAGGAAAAAATAAAGAAATAAATCTTCCAACCTTTCCAAAGAATCAACCAAAAATAGATAGGAAATTGAAGAAGGAAGAAGCTTTATAAAGAAAATATGATAGAAAAATTGTGTTAAAGCTTTTGGTGGAGCAAAAAGAAGTGGGATTCAAGTATTTTGATTGGAGGTAATGATTCTAAAATTATCATTTTTAATTGTATTTAAGAGTTCTAAGGTTTGATTTGGCAAATAATTAAGGTAATTAAGTTAAAAATGTAAAGAATGAGTTAGGGTTTATATAGTTTCTGAATTCTGTTTTAAGACAGTAAATTTTAGCTATTATTCCAAAATTTTAATAACTGAATTTAAAGATAATTAAAACATGAAAGTTGCAGATAAATATGTTAATTAGATGTGTGTAAAGCAAATTTAGAAAATTCGAAATGAGGAAAGAGTTATTGGGTAAAAAATGTGACTAACCTGGAATTAGGGTTATGAAAAAATGCTCCTATATTTTTATTGTATATAATGATATATACAGAATTAGAAGAAGTATTTAACATAAAAAGTGTTAATTTATGTCTTATATATAAGTTTGTAAAAGGGTTTTTCAATTGGATTTGTAGTTTATGAGATATTAGATCATAAGTATAGACTGCCACGAATTACTGTTTAACAGAACATAGGTGATAGATTTCTATTAATATAAGGACCTTAAATTCTGAATTAGAGAAAGTATTAAACATGAAAGATGTTATAAATGACTGTAAAATGGTTTTGTAATTAGATGAGCACAGAATTAATTATAGGCATGGAAACAGGGTATGTCTGGATAAAGATTTTAGGGCAGTAGTTTAACTTTGGAAATTCACTAATAATTGTACAGTGATCCAAAAATTCTAAAATTTGGATATGTTATAATTTTATATGTCTATTTTCAATAGGAAAAGGAATTATAGTAATTGGTTATGTATTGATTGAGTTATTAATAAAAGAACAATATCTGCTAGAATAAGATTTGTAAGCATAATGCAGACAACAGGACTGGTTGTAACAGTAAGTTTAAGTTAACATCATAAATTGTGTAGTAATGAGTTTAATATGAAATTTGGATATGTTAGAACTTTATATGTTAAGTTTAATTAGAAATAAGAATTGAAGCAATTGGATAAGTGTAGATTGAGTTAGAGACAGAAATGTCTGAACTACCAGAATGAGGTCTATAAGTAAGAGTTGTTAGGCTAAAACCCTAAGTAAAAGAATAAATGGCAATTTATTAAATTAAATTGAAGATTTATGTATAACATATAGATAAATACTGATTATTAATATTTAAATTAATGTATAGTATTGAACACTGAAGAAGATATGAGTAGAAGATCAAAGTAAAGAAGTGAAGAGTGGAAAGTAAAGATATTAGCAAGGTGAGTAATGTATACATCATTATGCATACCCATGTTTTGATTTGTTGACCCAATGAATATGTTTCTTTCTTGGTTAAGTGCCACATTGTTATTGTTAATTATTCTTTGATCATTCTTATGATTGAAATCACCAAATCTCTTAATTGTTATTGATATTGAAATGCCTATTGTACCGTAATGTTCCTAATGAATACTTTATATTGTTATTGATTTCCATTGGCCTATTTACATGTGGATTTGATAGAGCTGTCACGCCGACAGGGTAGTGAGTACATACTGTCAGCAATGTGTACATTATTTACTGATGCCCTAGCTGAGAAGGGTTACTGGTCCTTGCCATAAGACCTGATCAGTCTTATACTTACTGATACTGATATGAGATTGACTGTATGTTTACATATAGTTCCTACTGTTCTGGCCTTTTATCTGTCTTATCTACATGATACGAGTATTGTTTACCTGTTCATTGATTCCAAGCTTATATCTTATTGCTTACCATTGATGGCTATTCTTTCTTCGATTATTGTTTATCATTGATTTAATTGTTACCTGTTCCAAACTTCCAAAGATATTTGGTATGCAAATTAATTAACCTTGACATGTAAATTGAATATACTGATATTTTTCATTATATTTATTGATACTTGACTACCATTGTTATCTTTTATTATCATATGCTTATATCACCTGTTTAATGATGTATACATGCTCAATGAGTATTTTATACTCACCAAATAGTGGTTTATAATTTTTACAGGGATGAGATAAAAGGAAGCTGATTCCAAGTCAGTTTCTTTTCCGACTTGGGATGTCAAGTACATTGAGGTAGAATATTATTCACTAAAGGTTATAAGTGTCCACTCATAGAGTTCCATGGTACTGTGTATAATTAGATGATTGAGTACTATAATGATGTATAAACATTGACGATGCAATGGTATTCAAAATGAAATGTGTAATGTATAATGATTGATAATGACAATGATAGTGAAGTGATAGAGACAATGATAGTGAAAATACTAAAATAATATTTATATATTTTAAAAGAGATTTAGAAGTGCTATGTATGTTTGTGAAACTATGAAGTTAAGGGTATAAGGCAGGCAAATTATTGGGAGTGTAAAAATAATTTTAGTGCAGGTTGTGAAATTTTTGAGAGACCCGATTTTGGGTCGGGATTAAGGTTAAAATTACAAAGAAAACTCTGGCAAAATTTCTGTAAAATTTATAAGTAATAAATAGGATTTAAATATTAAGAATTGATGATCGATAACTGGATTGTTTAGGGGTTCTACGGGTTTCCGGTGACCTTAGATTTACCTGTGCCCTAGGACCGTCATGGCCCAAAAGTGAGTCGTGACAGCTTAACTCTTATTACAAAACTTATAAAAGTCTGGTCGTGTCCTGGGGTGCAAAAATTACATGTTCACAATGTTAGGAAAAGTATCTCAAATTGAATACTAATAAAATATATAAATAATTAATCTAATTAGCAAAGGTAAAATTAGTAGGCAAAGGTACAAATAAGCCCCTATACTACTTTATTTTGCTCATTTAAACCGTTTTTCTTTTTTTATGGTACAATTAAAGACTTTTTATTTTCAATTAGGCTCAAATAGCCCCATTTCTAATGGAGACTTATCCTTCCTTAGTCAAGTCTAGGCAACAAGTCTTTATTTATGAGTTTATGTGGAATTCTTATTTAAAGAAGAAACTTAGGCAGAGAGGTATTGACTCTATTACTCACAAACCACTTTCTGAGGTTGAAAATGATAGCCAAGACAAGAATTCACTAGCTCCCTTTGAGAATGAAGACAAGGCCAATGAATTAAACCTTTTTAAAATTAATAATTGTAAGCAACAATTCTTCCATCCACAACCACCTTTATATAGCTTTTTATAGCTTTACAAAATTAAAAAAATCCATAATCTTTATACAATGAGATAATATCATAATCACATTTCCTAACCGAAAATTCAAGTAGTATGTTGCCTCGTAACCAACAACAATAAGAATCTTTCCAAAATTTTGACATATATCCTAAGGATATTCAAAGACTTACAACAACAAACCTCCTTATCTTTGCTAGTGGCTTTCCGGTATCCTTTACTTGTAGCTCTATTAATTCTTGCTCCATTCCCATACTTCCTATCCAATGCACTAAAGTACTACTCTTGGTCTCTACTTTTCAACCTTGACTTATCTATCATTCTATAAATTTATCACCTTCGTAAGAACCCAGACAAGGAATTAAAATTCAATTGGTAAAAATAATTATAAAAACATAATCTGGAGCACTTTTTTGCCAAAAAAAAGTAACAATTAAAAATTATGTGCCAAAAATATTAATTAAAGTATAGCCAAAATAAACTATTTAATTGGGAAATTATAAACCCCTAACAAGCTAAAAAGACTGCTAAGAAATTGATTTTCACAAAAAAAAAATCCAAATTGAAAAACTTAAAAAAAAACCCACAATTTTTTAAAATTAAAAATTAGCATATTTTATAAAAAAAATTGAAGATAAATGAAGAGATTAAAATAGGTAACATTACAAGAAAACTGCAATTTGCCGAAGGAATTTTTCATCGGTAACATAACATAAACTATTAGGAAAAAAATTACCAACCTAATACCCCCTATTAATAAAAATATGCCAATGAAAAAAAATGGTTGGCAATATACCAACAGAAAAGTGATCGGCAAAGAGTTTAAATGTGGTTGATAACTTACTAACGATATAAAAATCTTCGACAAATTTTAAGCACGGAAAATACATATTATGTGTGGAATTTTATTGGTAAATCATAATTAATATTTTATTAAGAACCATTGGTAAAGCCGTCGACAATACCATCGGTAAATATTTATGTATTTTTTTATAATTTTTATTGGTAACTACATTATATTTAAAATTAATACTAATATATTTTTTATATAAATTTCTTATAATTATATTTTAATATTTATAATGCAGTAATTAATAAATTAATAATAAATGAAATTAATAAATTTAAAATTAATTTATAAAATCATAAAAATATATAAAAAATAATACTAATATGTCAAAATTTATACAAAATATTAAGATATATATCTAAGGTTTGCTGTGTGCTCTGCATCATCAAACTTATCATAATAAATGAGATAATTAAGATCTGACATAGTAGCACCGTCAACACTAGTCTTAGAATTATCAATAGGATGAGGAGACTGAAAAACAGGAAAATAAGAAAGGTGACTAACTAAAATACAAATTCATGTTAGATTCTTCTATTGAATCAATGAAAGGAGCTTCTTCTTCTTCTAAATCAATGACTAGAATTTTCGATACTTCAATTTGATTAATCATTTTTAGAATCAAACAAATTGTCGTCATCCATAATACCAAATATCTCTTCTATCACATTAGTTCTATGCTGATTATAATTTCTTTGGTTATCATTCTCCATTTTCAAACAAATTGTCGATTGAAGAGAACAAAATCTACAAAATGAAAATAGATATCCAGTTACAAGAATAATACAATAGTGATTATCATTCTCCATTCTAATTGTTATTGTTATTAATAAATAATTGTCCCTGAGATCATTTGTTTCTGCATTGAAACTAGCAAGAGAGGAAGAATGATTTAGCATAATCACACATAATCGGAAAATTAATGACCAACTGCAGCACCATTACTTATACATCGAAAATTAGCAATAAATAATGATGTTTTTGATCTATTTTGGAGGGAAGGATGCTAGTACTTGAGACGGAAACTTGAGACTGCATAGTTGGCGCCATCTCTGATTCCACTTGCTGCCCAACTTTGTGAAGGATATAAAGATACTTTTCTTTGCTTTGAGATCACTCAACTAACTCAAATTTGCAATTTTCAAGGATTTTACCTAGATAGATTCTATCCATTTAACATCATCCAGATAGGGTAAATATAAATGATATTACTTGTAGAGTGCTTGCATTTTGTGTAAATAATTTTTTTTATTGATTTTTTTTAATATTAATATAAAATATATATGAATTCAATTTATTATATAAATCAGATTGAATTTTATCGTCATCATCTTGAAATAAGTTAGAAATGGCATATTAAAATAATTTTTTATATTTGTTTTGAGGAGGCTAATGAGATGATGACGACGAAATTCATTCCTCATAATGAATAGGGTTAATTATTATTTAGTTTTTAAAATTTATAGAAATTAATTAAGTGATCCTTATATTTTAAAAAATTTACTGTTTAGTCCCTATTTTTTAGTTATATCATATGAATTGGTCATTCCATCTATTTTTACTATTAAATACCTATAAAATGACTAAAATACCATTCACTTATATGAATCACTTCGTTAATTTCTATAAATATTAATGATTAAATAGTAATTAACATTTAAATTTCATATTATTTAATAGAAATTTTTTAAACCCGATTTTTTATAGAAATTTTTTGTAATTATGAGTTTATATGTAGAGAGAGTGAGAGAGATAAATTATAACTTTTATTTTACAATAATACCCATAATCTAAAAGAAAATAAAAGGAGAATATTTTAGATATTAAAAGTTAATTTCTTTTTTTTTTTTTTTTTTTTTAATTTTTAATGGAATTTATAAAAAATTGGACGAAATGATCAATTTATATGACGGAACCAAAATATAAGGATTAAATAGTGAATTTCTCAAAATATAGGAATTACTTTATTGATTTTAATAAATTTCAGAAACTAAATAGTAATTAACTCTAATGAGTATAATGGCTATAAAATCAATATAAAAATAAAAAATATTATACATATATTTATAAGAATAATAATAAAAAATAATTAAATTTTTATAAATTTAATTTTTGAGCGAATTATTTAATACAAGAATAATTTTTCAAAATGCCTATGATATTATTTATTTATTTTTTTAAATTCAGAGAATCTATCAGTTGAAAAAAAAAAAAAACCCTGTGAAATAAAATAATAATTAAGACAGAGAAATCAACAAACCCTAAAATCATTATGACGAAATTTGCAGGCTAGAAATGTAATTCAAAAGTAGATAATATTTTAATTAAATTAAATGAAATTATTTAGAGGCTCTGGAGAACAAGACCCGATAGTCAACCACAAAAGTAGGAGACAGGTCTTAGAAACAACAAACAAACAATTTCCTACTGCTCAATACTATGGCTATTTCCTTTGTAAGTTTTTTTTTTACTTTTTTTGTTTATGTGTACACACACATACACAGAGAGAAAAATAAGAATTTTTTTTGTTTTATTGGTATCTTTTCAAGAGTTTCATTTATCTGCTCAGTTCGACTACCAAGAAAATATAAGAAAAGGAAAGAAATAAGTTCTGGGTATCTTATATTTTTTTTCTGTTGTTCTGATAAACCTAATTTAGTTATTTTACTTAGTTTAATTTTTTGGGTATTGAAATGAGGGAATGCTGGCTATTTAGTTTTCTTTCATTTGGGATTTAGGATCTTTATTTTTATTAGCAAGAAGCTGTTTTCCTTTTTCTTTTGCTTTTGCTTGATCTGATATTTGTGGAGTGTTTTATTCTAAGCATTGAAGAATGAGAAGCTGGATTACCTGATAAATGTATGTTTATGTTTTTTGTTTCTTTCTTTGTTCTAAAAGTTGTATTTAACTGATTTAGGATAGACCAATTAGGAACTGGGCATGGGATGTGTAATTTTATTGTGACAGAAAATAGGATCTTTTTTTCACACATTGAGCTGGACATTGCCTTGGAAATTCATGTGACGATCTTAAGACTGGTAGAGTCTTTTTTGCTTCAATCAGATATACATTTAAATAAAGATGAAAAATTGAGCGAGAACTTTTCCTAAAGAAGATTATATATGTTTTGAGAATTGACCCAAAGAACATTTAGAAATTACTGCTATTTATTATCTTTGTGAACCTAGGGGTTCCAATGTATATTTCTTTAATGCGATCTATGTTTGAAGAAATTTTGGTGATCTTAAAGCTCAAGAATCCTATTGTTTTAGTGTTGTGACATTTCAGCAATAGGTAATGTAATTATTCATCATTAATAAAAAAAAAAAAAGAAAAAGAAAAGGAAAGGAAAGGAAAAAATTAATAACTAGCTACTTGTGGGCAATATCAATTTTTCATTGACATAAGGTCTTCTTTGTTATTTATTGAGAGAACACTTGATACAGTTGATTCCTTTGCTACTTTTGTTGTTGTACTTGCAACTGACCCTGTTTTTGCAGCAGGTTTGATATTTCCTATGATTGTTTATACAAACAGTTGCCTGAAGTGTGGGATAATTAGAGTTTCACACTTGCACAAGGGAGAATATCAATTTCCTGTCAGGACGCCGTGGAACTATTCTTTTCATCCAGCTTGTGTGGACACATATGATCTGACTGGACATAGGAAACTATATTTCCAAGCAAAAGGTAAAGTCAAAGTTACATACTTTATGTAGTCACAATTAACTAGAACAAGAAATACTGTGACTCAAGTGACTTTAGAACAAAATAAGATATGAGATAGTTTTGGTCTTGATTCAGGGATCAAAGGTCAATTGTGAGGTTTTTTTTAGAATTTCTATGTTGGTTTATTTTCCAGGTTTGAAGTATCAAAAGGTGTCATATCAAGTCATGGAAAAAACAGAAAGCAGTGTGGCTGTCAAAGATAACTTGCAAGACCTGCCTCTTTCAAATTCTTATGAAGCTGCCATGGAAGCACTTTCCTCTCTAATTACACGTCAGAAACGTGGAATCCCATCATCCATTGATGGAAAATACGAAAAATTGGAAAGGATGCAAATGTATCTAAAGGTAATATTACAGCATTCTTCCAATTCTTTGGAAATGCTCAAAGTGTATGTAATCAAGGCAATAACAATCTTTTGGTCTGTCCAAGTTATATATATTTCTTACCTTTTATAATAATATGATTGGCCACTTCCATTTTCTGTTGATTGAATCATTATGCTTTTTTTCTTTTTTGATACTTGACATTCTATATGAGAAGCAAGTGCTTCATTTGTGTTGCATCTTTACTATGAACCTATTTCCTGGTTCTGAAAGAGGAAAGTGTTCTTCAGATTTTCTTATTTGTAATACAGCAGATTGGCAAATTACTTATCCATTTTTTGTTCTTCTGTTGTCCTAAAAGAAATTCTCTAAGGTTGAAAGATATCATGCATGTTTCTCTACAGATACTGGACTTGGAAGAGCATGTATCTGGGCTCAGGATTATCCATGTAGCTGGAACCAAAGGGAAGGTAAAGTCCCAATTTAAATATATTCTTAATAAATTGACCAGATTATATACTTATTATTTACACCCTGTTGACATGTCATTGGACCTTACTGCTGGATTCGGGTCAAACATTTTTATTGTAGCTTGTTCCTGACAATTGCATGTCTCAAATATAGCTTGAATGGCATATGAGCATGCTGATGGAAAAAAAAAAAAAAAAACTTAATAATAAGATGGTCATACAAGAGAAAATAAAAATAAAAATAAAAGGAAACATCTGTATACTTGTTTCACAGCTTCTACCCATGTGTGTGCTATCTGATTTTGATCTGAGGCTTATGTTGTTAAAAGTGTAGTAAAACAGGTAACGGAATTTTATTGTACTTGTTCCTTAACATGGATTATTCTTCCTTTGATGAACTTATATTTTTCAGGGTTCAACATGCACATTCTGTGAAGCTATTTTACGAGAATGTAGCTTTCGAACAGGGCTGTTTACTTCTCCTCACCTAATTGATGTGAGAGAAAGATTCCGTATAGATGGGTTAGTCTTTGATTTCATCACCATTTATCAATGTAGCACCTCACTTGAGCAGATAATCTCCCTGCTTCTCTTCCTTCCCAGGGGCAAAAATTGTTCAGGGATATTTTCCCTAAATTTTGGGGTTCAAGAAGATCAAAAGCTGATGAAATGGAAGACAACTTTGATGTTTTTAATCCCCCTATCAACTGACTGGCTATTTGATGATCAGTGGGTCATCAAAGGCTCTTCAATTTTTTTTATTCCTGTTTTAAGAGGCACTAGAAGACTCTTCTCTTTAGAATCTGTTGTGATATTACAATCAAGTCATCTTCCACTTCTAATGGTTTCATTCAACTCTCTCTGCAATAAAATGAGATGGAAATTTAGGGTTTAATGGAATTGACAAAACAAATTGACATAGGATGATCAGCGTCTTCTTAACCATGGAAACAATTTGATAGATTTGGGCTGCTATGTCAATTTGTTTGGATTTTACCTCATTAATTTCACTGATAGGCATTCATCATATTAGGAAGTGCAAACATAGTCCTTTGAGATGTATGGGAGTGTAGTTCATTCATATGAACCAGATTTAGGCAGGCTGTTGTGTTTGTATAGTTATTCTTTGTCCAAACGATAGCCATTTTCTCGGTTAACTTGAATGTTTATCTTTGGTATCTTGTTATATGTCTGACCATGAACTTCTTTTGCAGATTGGACATATCTGAAGATAAATTTTTATTGTATTTTTGGGATTGTTGGAATCAACTGAAGGTACTATTACTATTATTAACAGTCGTTCTTGTATGGTTACTCAATCTATAAATGGTTGCAAGTTAATTCTTGATGTTCTGATTCAGGAACATGTAGCTGAGGAACTGCCAATGCCCCCACTATTTCAATTTCTCACAGTATTGGCATTCAAAATATTTGTTTGTGAAAAGGTTGGTTGCACACTTCCTCGTTTTTCAGTTGAGACATTCAAGCGGATGTAATGACTAGTCCAGCATCTTGACTTTTTCTTTACATATGCTTGCTATTATGACTAAAGGAGCAAGACTTCAAAGATGATAGGGATCTCTATATTTTGGCAAATGCCATATGCCAATAACATTATTAGCCTAGTCCATTCATAGGATATGTGTACCTAGGACTAGGAGTTATTCTGTTGAAATGTGATGATGGGCAGATGGAAGATTATATGATAACTCAGGATTTCAGCTTAATGCATTATTGAACAGTACTAATTGTTAAGTATCTTCCAAAATTATCACATATAAGCTACGCTAGTTTACCCTTTATGCTAGAACTCAGAAACTCTAGAGCTGCACAGTAATCAATTTGTGCCCTCCAAATAGTGTTTTATTGTTTATCCAACATTTTCCTTTTGTCAACATAGCCTTTCATTTCTGATGTGCCATCATGTTCTGAAGTGTTTCATCATCTTTCAGCTCTCTCTCTCTCTCTCTCTCTCTCTCTCTCTCTCTCTCTCTCATATGTGCTTTTGTGTCCTTACATATATGTGTTTGTGATGATGCCATATCAAATGTAGTTGTCTCTTTTATGGTCTCTTTTTTATTTTTGCTGCTTAGGTTTAATTGTGAGCCATTAAAATTGTACTTGTACCACAGAAAAGAACTCCTTTTGGTAGAATTAATAAAAAGAATAATCTCTGTCAAGCTGGAAAATAAGTTATGTATCAGTGGTATACCTGACTGGAGCAATTCTTGTTGGTAGCAATATTTTTCATTGCCATCATTTCTGTAAGTGTATGTACTTACTACATTTTTGTTCTCAAATTCTATGCAAAATTTTCTACGTCAATTATTGTAATACCCATGTCACTAACCAAGCAATTTGTGGTCCTGCTGTTTGGGTTATTCATACTGCTTTTCCTTTCTTTTTTCTCAGGCAATTTATGTAATACCTTTGTCACTCTAACCGAGCAGTTTGTGGTCCTTCTGTTTGAGTTATTCGTACTTCTTTTCCTTCCGTTCTTTACAGGTGGATGTTGCCGTGATTGAAGTTGGTCTTGGAGGAACAAAGGATTCAACGAATGTGGTATGCTCTCTTCTTCCATTACATTGATTATTGTCGAGTTTATCCTAATTATTTGGCCCTTGAATATGCATTCACGGTTCCGATAAATTTGTTGTAGCAGAGAATTTTTTTTTATTATGTTTAGCTTTTATTAATGAAGATTGTAAGACAAAGTAGAAAATTAGATCAATGTAATGAGTTTTGGTTGAATGATACAGTTTTGTTGATAAATTGTTGCAGATTAAAGATCCTGTTGTGTGTGGCATTACATCTTTGGGAATGGATCATACAGAGTCACTGGGTATGAAATTTTCTCATATCTTTTCCTTCTCAATTTTCATTAAGTTTTTATGCTTTAGTGTAGATGCAAATTTATGTTGGTGGCTTTTTTTGGGTTAACAATTATTTTTCATTTTTATTAGCTGGAATGGGGCTTGAGTGCAATTACAAAGAATTCATGCATTTTTCTTTAGTTCTTTTCAAGATTTTGTGCATCACAATTTGAATATGAACTACAGAAAGTGGTAAATGATTTCTTTAAATGATATAGTTACCATACTGTCATGCAGGTAATACACTTGGACAGATTGCTTCACACAAGGCTGGAATTTTTAAGGTATAGAACTTGAGAGAAGTTAAAAATAGCGAGAATTTGATTTTTCATTGACAAAGGTTATTTATAGCCATATTTCTGTTTTGATTATTTTAATTGGCAGTATTCATTTTCAAGTATTTTCTGAATTGGGTTGATCATTGATGTTTTCCCTGCTTCTGAAGCCTCAAATTCCTGCATTTACGGTTCCCCAACTTTCCGAAGCAATGGACATTCTTCATGAGAAGGCCCATGAATTGACGGTAATCATTGTTGTTCTATAATTTCAGTTTTTAGTGTGTGATTTTCTGTTGTCATGAAACATTTGTTGATCACTTTTACTTGCCAACATGGTCTATCGTCTGTATATTAGGGTGAGATCCTTGTTCTTGACTTGGATATTAGCTAGAAGTATCCTAGTCTGATTTAGCACGCACATCGTTGAGTAACCATGATCTATCCTTTACAGGACTAATTCCATAACAAGCCCAGTCCTTAACTTTTTTTCC
The DNA here is from genome assembly GCA_948193065.1 of Aleurites moluccanus. NCBI lineage: Eukaryota > Viridiplantae > Streptophyta > Magnoliopsida > Malpighiales > Euphorbiaceae > Aleurites > Aleurites moluccanus. The sequence continues at coordinate 15,432 of CANXYC010150178.1, read as the reverse complement.
ATGTCCGTCTATTTCTCATCCAGGATAAGTGATAATAAGACAAGTCACAAATGATTTTTGTGCTAATAGGCAAATTGATTTTGTTTATCTGAAGAATATACATATATTCTAATTATTTTCCATTATCCTATACATATGAGCTTCTTTCTTCTACTATCATGTTTTCGTAATTAGTTAATGATGCTTCAAAAGTTGGCATGCTTGCTTGAGTGTGCAACTACAAAAACTCATGAATTGCCCATGGCATTGTTGGTTGATTTATCTCTACTGATTGCAGGTACCCTTGAAGGTAGTGGAGCCTCTTGATCACAGAAAGTTGGAGGGATTAAAGCTTAGCTTTTCCGGTGATCACCAATTCACCAATGCTGCTCTTGCAGTTTCCCTATGTAAATGTTGGCTTCAAAGGACAGGAAACTGGGAAAAGCTATCCCAAAATGTTAGTTTTACTCTGTTCTTTATCATTCTTCAAATAAAATCTTGTGAATCTATCAGACTGTACATTCAGAGGTGAATCCCATTGTCATGGAGTGGACCTTGTAGCGTTTCAATGGGAGATAAGAATACTCACATAGGTACATGCCAGTAGACGTATATATGCATATATGTGTGCATATCCATTTATGTGTAGACATGATCTTATATTTTTTATCTATATTGTAATATGAATTCATGAGCAGTTAGTACTGTGTAAGTGGTGTGTGCTTGACATCTTATTTTCCCCACCAAATAGATCTTAGTGGTGCAATTTGGTTAGAGATCCATTTCCTTATATTTTATGGAAGCCATTAATAGGGTGATCTTTTTCTTTTTCCTTTTCCTTGAAAAAAAAAAGGTTTATTGGTGGAAGTATCTGTTCTTCCTTATTCTGCATTTTATAGTTTACCTTAATTTATTCACTGGTCAACTTTGTACTATGTAATAGCAGGATAACCAGGAAGCCAATTTACCAGAAGCATTTCTTAGAGGTCTTGCAACAGCACATCTTTCTGGGAGGGCTCAAGTCGTCTATGATTCTTCTTCAAAGTGCCACAATTCATCAGCAGTAGCTGGAAGTTCTTCTGGAGATCTGATTTTCTACTTGGATGGAGCTCACAGTCCAGAGAGCATGGAGGTTTGTGCCAAATGGTTCTCGATTGCTGTTCAAGAAAAAAGGCAATTACCAAAGTCTGTATCATCTTCTCACTATGTTGAAAGTTTGAAGGAAGTTTGCGGAAATGGAAACATCCAATATGAAAGGGGCAGCACCGAAGAGTCTAACAAAATATCAAAGAAGGTAAATTTCATTGTAGTTAGTAAGATTTAGTTAGCAGGCTCAGAGTTTCTTGCCTTTTCCTGGGTCACTTGCATTGATCCCATCATTGTGGCTGTTTTACTTGCCAAGTATCTGAACTATTCATTCTATTTCTGTTTATTAGCTTCTCATTTATCAGTGTTTATGCCTTGTTGTAGATTCTTTTATTCAATTGCATGGAAGTCAGAAATCCAAAAATTTTACTTCAACGGCTTGTCAATACATGTGGTTCCTCAGGTATTTCTGCTTTGAACATTTATTCAAGAGCCAATTATATCAATCTAGGTTTTTCCAAAAAATCATCCATTTTGCTTTAAAATATGCCTAAAAAATACAAGTACCTTAAAGTTTTGTTGTCATGATATATTGTCACTTGTAGGCAGAGGTGAAGCTGTGTTATTTATAAAGGTAGGCAATATCCCTTGCCTGTGGTTAAAACAAAAAAATTAGCATTATGCCACTTTGAAAGATTAAATCCTACCACCCCTTCCTTTGTGTCAAAATTTACACAGAGAGTAAAATTTGAAAACAATCCCTTTGTACATAAAAACCAAAGTATCAAACAGAGAGAAAATAAAGCATACAGAGCAACAGCAGTATAGTTCTAGTAAAACTTCATATCATTGTGGGAAAAAAGTCAGTAATTAAATAATTTGTCTTTTTTTTTGTCCTTATTTATGTCCTTTTTTTAGCTTTAAACCGAGTAGAATGGAAACAATGGATCCATATAGTCAATGTCTCCTAGTTTGGGATTAATGTATAGTTGAGTTGAGACAACTTATAATCCTTTTTTCAGTCGAGTTGAGAAAGTTTACTTTTCTTAATTTGTCTATTTCTACCTTCAAATAGATTTTTTTTTTAGCAGTCGTTGGAATAAGAAATCAATTGCCATGGTTCTATAGTGATCAATATTTTTTTTTTATAATTAATACATATTTAAGTTTTTAATATTATATTGCAACTTGATAATTATTTTTAGGTTAATTACAAAAGAAACCCTAAAGTGCGGATTGATTACCCTATCATTTAAAACATGGAAACTGTTGTGAGTTAAGAATTTCATTTGGACCCTGGCATAATTTTCTTGTTATGAATTCTCTAAACATGTTTTTTGTTTGGAAAAATTAGCATGGTATTTTAGTTTCCTCTGTAATGAACTTTAATATGATATATTGTTCACATGTAATAGTTTAATATTGTATAAAACTATTGGAAGAACTAGAAGTTTTAGATTTTAGTTTGAATAATTTCAACTATTATTACTCGTCATTTCTTGTGTACAAATTGAATACTTGAGCTTTTCAGTTTTATAGAAGTTTAATTGCAAGATTTTGTAGTGAAATTAATGAAAATTTTAGGAAGAAAACTCCCTAGGGTTCAAATTGTAATATTTTAAATGATAGGCTTGCATTGTAATTCACTCCATGCTTTGATGTCTTTCTTTTTTTTGTCTTTTCATAATTAACTATAGTTTTTATGTTGATGTGTGTATGTGAATGCATGTGCACTCGGTAACAATTATTTTCCCCCTTAATTGAAAATCCTGTCTCTACCTTGTTTTCGGGAGCCAACTATGAAAATCTGTCTTGGTTGCTACCTTGCTGCCTCCATGCTATAATGATGTGATTCTGCTCTGATGGTTAATCAATTATTATTACATGGCCATTCATAAACATTCATGGTCTTTTACATCTTACTTGTTACTTCCGTCTAATTCTCTAGAAGTCATCTCTAAGAAATTAGAAATAAAATAAATAAAAACAACATGGATAGAGATGATGGATTTTACTGGAAATACCAGAACTCTGGCCTAAACTCTAGACATTTTAAACTCATGCTTCCTATTGGACAATCACATTAAAACAATTGGCAGCTGATGTTGTGAGTAGTTTCTTGAGAAATTATTATTGATGTCAATATGGACTTGCTGACTTGGGATGAAATTATTCACTGAGGTTGCCTGGAAAAAATTTTCCTTTTCTGAGGAATGACATCCAGCATACAATTTTTGCTCTTATCTTCTGCTCATATTTGCATAGAATATCCGCACGAGCATAAGACTCGATATGATCATTGTCATTGTCAGGTACCTATTTCTCAAAGGCCATTTTTGTCCCAAGCATGTCAACATACAACAAGGTTACTTCTGGCACCTCATCAATTTCTTCTAATATCTCTAGCCGAGATTTATCATGGCAGTTCAGCTTGCAGAGGCTTTGGGAGAAGACTATCCATGGCTTAGGTACTCTTTTTTTGCTTCCTGGAAAGCTTGCATGTTTTGATTACTTCTTTATGCTAGAGTTCCTTCTGGCTTTTCTATTTTGTCTATAAACATCATTCATGAATATCAATGCCATTGTTCATTTTCAAATAGATGACAAACCTTGCTAAGTGCATGATAATTGCACTAAATAGCCATAATCATCATCTCTTTCCCCCTTCCCCTCTCCGTTTTATAGGAACAGCAATTTAATTAAAGAATAGAAAATAGAAGAGATATTTGAAGGCTGAGGGATTATTAGCTCTAACAATGTGGCGGTCCTGATCCTTATATAGAGTGCAATACTCTTTTCCCATTCATAACTTATCTACAACGTGGAATGTTGCCAGTCATCTACGAGTGCAAATGAAACTGTCATTCTGTCATCACTGATGTCCAATGGAGAGCTTATTCATAATTGTGTTGGAGATGAGTTCAGCAATTTTGACATCTTTTCTGCTTGTTCATTTGAATTTCATAGTCATAAGTTGTTATAGAAAGCACTTTTTTTGGCATCAATGCACCATCAGGTAACAGGCAGCGCTGAAAATCTTTTATTAGATGCAGAAGCTGATGTTGCACTTGACAAAAGCTCCAAGTTGGAATCTGCAGAGACCTTACCACCACGTCAATTCCTTTACGAGGATTCTTCTCATTGCAATCCTACAGATGGAAATTTGCCTTGCAGTACTGTCATTTCTTCATTGCCATTGACAATAAAATGGTTGAGGGATTGTGTTAGAGAAAACCCTACCCTAAGACTTCAGGTAAGAATGCTTTCTTAGAATTACTTGTTCATTTCTTAAATAATGTGCATGGTGAAAATAATTTCCAACTTGTAATTGAATTGTGAATTGTATGTATCTATGGCCAGGACAAAAGCTGAATGCCAAATAACCTGATTGTTTTTCTAAATGACAGATTTAAATTTTTCATTTTTAAATGTTATCCTGTCCATTCATTAGGTAGTTTGCATATTGGAGTTTAGAGAATTGAATTGAAAACAAGTTTTATCTCTCTTGGTTGGATCACCAAAATTTCATAAAAAATACATTAAACACAATGTACTTTTCAACTTGCTCTTTTGGCAAAGTCATCAGAAAATAAATGATTTAGATAGAATCATAGAAAATATGCCTTATTATCTCAAGTCAAAAAAGAAAATAAAAATCCCCAAAAGAGAATAAATTTTTCTTCTTTACTAATTTTTTCTCCCTCTCCATCTAATGCATATGTATGAAAAATAGTTATTTTAAAGCTTGTACTGACCAGGCATGGGATATGGAATTACAGGTTCTTGTCACAGGATCATTGCATCTTGTTGGAGATGTACTAAAGCTGTTAAAGAGATGAGTCAAATAACATAAATTAAAAGGCTGCCTGAAATTTGGATTGTCATTACATTCTTTGAGACATTGATTTTAGCCCTCATTTTTAAACCAGCCAAGGTATATCACATATACTTGGCTAAACTAATAATGCTTATTTTTCAAGTTCAATCATGATGGTTCATTTTTTTTTATTTTAATTTTAATTTTTTTTTGTTGCGAGTTACTTCTAGTACTATTACAATTATTTAAAAGAGCATTATTTGATTTAGAATTTATTAATGGAATATTTGTCTTGACTTTCCAATTACTAAATTTGGATTCATAGCAATTATTACTTGCTCCTTATTTTGTATAAATGAATTCCATAAAATTTTATGGAATTCATTTGTAAATCTATAATTTTATATTTATTTTAAATTTAAATTCATTTAAAATTCTAAATAATTAAATCTATGGAATTAAAAATAATTAAATTAAAGTCTATTAAAATAGATGATATTTTTAAATGAATTAATTATTTTAAAATAATAAATTTTAAAAGACTAAAATATCTTTATTAATTTTAATATTTTATTTTTTTTAGCACTCTGTTTCAGGTTATGTATAATCAATAATCATATTATTGTGTGATTATCTAATATTATTTTTCTTATTGATTCAAGATTTTGGCATTTTTATTTTTTTTAAACTCTTTATTACCTTTTTCAGGTTGTATATAATTAATTATTATCAACATTTTTTTTTTTAATTCCAAGGGTCCCCCAAAAAAGAAAGGGTCCATGAGAGTCTCACCGCATACTCCTAGGATGTGATTATCACGTTTTATTTTTTTGGTGATGCAGGATTTTAGCTTTTCTTTGTTTTTTTTTTTTTTTATTATTTTATCATAATTAATAAATATTAATCGTATTAATTTATATAGAGCTATATTACTATTGAAATTTTTTAAAATTGTAAGTGATTGGTATATTTTGATAGGTGAGAGGCCGCAAAAATCGTATCATCAAGTGCTCATGACAATATCGATCCACTTCATGAGGAAACGGACAATCTCTTACAAAAAATTATAAATGAGTGTCGTGTGAAATTTTTTTACTTCAAATTTTTCACGGCTTGTAAAAATGGTTGTTTTAATTAATTTATAATTTTTTGGGTCTAATTATAATTAAAGATTTTAAAATGAGAAGGACCAAAAGTAATTTAATTTTTTTTACAAATATAAAATTTTTAAAAAATTAATTATTTATGGTCAAGATTGTATTTTATTTAAAAAAAAAATAATATATAAAATAATATTATTGATAAATATTAAATTTAATTTTAAATAATTATATTTTTTTAATGTAATATGAAATTTTTGAAAAGAAAATTAATAAATATATAATATATTTATAAAAATATTTTTTATCAAGTGAGGTATTAAAATAAATTTTAAAATTATATTAAATATAATATTTATTTCATTTAAAATAAATTTTATATTTATTATTTAAAATATTAAATATTAAAAATTTTTTCAAATAAAATAATTTTTTTTAATAGAATTAAATTTTTTCTTTGGAAACGAAACTAGTGAATTGCAATGAATATTGCAGATGCAATAAATAAATAAAAAAACTACTTTTGCCCAGCTGATTTTTGTGGGGGCTGTGCAATGCAGCCCTTGAAATTTCCAACATTGTCCTTTAGCTTTTGTTGCCATAAAAATCAGTTTTCATAACGGTTAAAAAATGGAAAATGTTAAATATTAGACATTCGATCGAAATTAAATAAATTAAATTAAAAATAATTAGTATATATATATATATATATATATATATATATAATTTGATTTTTATTATATATATGATAAAAATAAATATAATATAATTATAATTAAATTAAAAATTTATATAAAATTATATTTTTTATAATATCAATTCAATAATATTAAGTCAAAAATTATATATATAGTAATATATAAAATTATATTCACTTGTTTAAATATTTACTCACGTAACTGAGTAACATGCAATATGGTTATAATTTTGACGTCCGATAGATTTTGATGTCAGTTAAAATTAAAACAAAATTATTAAAATTTTTTTAATTTTTTTTAACTCAAAACAACGTTAATCACGTTTTTTTGATTAAAAATTAAAAATTAAAAAAAACATTTGACTCATTTAAATAAAAAAATTGATTCAATTCGACTGATTCACCGGTTAACCAATCGATTTATTAAATTTTTAATCGATTTTCAAAAAAGAGATAAATAAAAATTAACCGGATCAATTCGTAATTTAATTTTTAATTTTTCAATTCAACTGATCTATCCGATTCAATTTTAACAACCATAATAAAAACATTCTGCATTCAGGGCTTCGAAATGATGCAAAGTTTAAGAATATCAAAAAATATCTATTTCGGTTAAATATATTGTTGGGAAGCTCTATTGAATAAATGAGACCTCTAGATCTCACTCAAAAACTAGCAGAGACGAAAACTTTAGGGAGATTTGAGGCCTCCCAGCTCTTAATTTTTGATCTTTTTGTTGGTAAAATTCAAGTGAATTACAAACCAATTTTGGAAACTGCTAGGCACTTATGGACAATTATCTAAAGGAGTTGTGCTGTAATAGCAATAATGCCAACTGGAATTCTCTCTACTCCACGTACCCATTCTTTCCTTCTCTTTTTTAATATATTGGAAACTTTAGAAGGGGCACACTTGAGATTTGAATTTCTAACTTCCTACACACTATGACTCATAGTTATGGTAAGGGGGCAGGTTTAAGGCAATATTAGTATTTTCATTCTTATATGTTAAAATTTTATTTCATCTCCATTTTATTTTCTAATAAGTTAAAATTTTGATATTTTATCTCTATCCCATGAATATTATGATTCTTATAGAGCTTCATGGAGCACGATTTTTTTATGTAAAAATTAATGTTATAATTTATATATTTTATTCATTTATTTTTCTTTTGAGTTGTATTTAATATAAAAAAAGTAAATAAATTAAAAAGTTCTCAATAAGAAAAAATAAATATTTAATTAAATAAAATATAATTTTATAATACATTTATTAAAATTTTCGACTATAATTAAAAATTTTAATTTTTATATAAACTTATTAGAATTTTTTATAGTAAAATTATACTATATAAATTGATATTCATTGATTGACATGTTAAAATTTAAATAAAAAATAAACATTGATCATAATATATAAATTATAATAAATTTTGCTAAAACTATTTGACAAATAATATTATAAGATTGATAATTAATCATTAAACGATCGAATATTTATATTTCAGTGTATAATAATAAAATTTAAATCTTACATATTTTTTCTATAAATTATTGTTATTATTATAATCATTATTAAATTTATTCTATAAATAATTCTTTGATAACATAATTACTTAATAAAATATTTAATAATTATATTTTTTACAAGTTAAGTCATTTTATAAAAAGATAATATATATATATATATATATATATATATATATATAGAGAGAGAGAGAGAGAGAGAGAGAGAGAGAGAGAGAGAGAGAGAGAGAGAGAGGTGAGTTATGGGATGAGATATATGATTCTTATCCTCACTCCATATCTGCTAAAAAATTTTAAGTTTTTTCTGTCTTAGTCAAAACGAAGATTTCCCAATTTGATCAGAACGAGACAGGACGGATCTCTGACCAAATTGTCCTAAGTTTTGACCTTTATGAATAATTCGCCACGAACTCTTAATTTGTCGAGTATCTAAAATCTCTTAGACCAAAAGTTTTATAACAATCCTATAATATCATTTGAGAGACTTCAACCACTGGTACATTCAATCCTAATTGAGACGAAATATTTTATCATTCTTAATTACGTAATTGAAAATTAATCCTTTATCTCATTTATTTGAAGTATTTGGTGAATGAATGACTCAAATTTAGGTCGAATGTTCAAACAAGAAATGTGCTATATGCCTTCAAAGGCTAATCCTCACCTCGTAAATATAATGTGGTTGATTGTTTTTTACATATTGCAGAGGCAAATTGTTATACTCTGCTAGCCTAATGATTCGAAGTGAGACATAAAAACATTCAAAGAGAAAAATAATTAGTGCAAGGCTCATGGTATTGGACAATCACATTATCTTAAAAAAAAAAAAAAAAAAGACTTTAAACAAAAAAAATTGTGGAAGTGGATATAAAGGTTGTTTGATTCAAGTGGCTAGTGATAATCAAGATAATGGGTTTTTGGTCAGGGTTCAAATAAAGATGATGATGCTTATGGCTTTGTTTATCCACTTCTAAGAGGTTGTGTTACACTAACTTATTTGCCACTTATATAAGTTATTGGGGAGTGTTAGAAAAGTGATTATAGTTAATAAAAAAAATGATTATTTTAAAAAGTACTTTTTATTAAAAGTGGTTTTTTTTTGTAATAAGTTGTGTTTTGGTATTTATAAAAATTTTAAATAAATTTAAAATTTATTATTTATTTTTATTATTAAATACTCAAATAAGTGATTGAATTAAAAACTACTCAAATAAGTAATTATGAATTAAAAACTTAATATATTATTTTTACCTTAATTAATGGGTTTTAAATTTTCAATTAAGGATCCAAACACCCACAATATTAGATAGGTTTTTATTTCATTATGTATGGTTGTTTATCATTAAATTTCAATACCATTATTAAATTTTAATTTATGTTGATTATTAAATCATTTTAAATGTTATTTAAAAAATAATTTAAAAATTTTTATAATAAAAATGTCAAATTTTCTTTAGAAATAAATTTTAATAATCTATGATTAATATTTAATATACTATTTTTTTAATAAATAAAATGTTTTGTTAACCATTAAATTCTCTATATTACCCCTTTCTTCAAAAGTCAATTAAAATAAACCCTTTTTTATAAAAAGAAAAAAGAAAAGAAAATCTGTTGAAGTATTATTTAAGAGTTTTTTATAATTGGAAATTTTTGTAATATATTTAAAGAGAGTGATTGCTCATTAATTCTTGAAACCTAAAATTAAACAAATAATAATAAAATAAAGCATAAAATCTTTATCATGGGAAAATAAAATCCATTAATAAATAACATTATAAATCTTAAATCTCTTTTTTTTGGGTACCAAATTTAGCTCTTAGTTACTATAATTTTGTACATTACACATTAATTTTCACTCACCAATACCTCCCAAATGTCACAATCATTATTAAGGGTTTTTTTTTTAATTGAATCTTCCTTTGAACTAATTACACAATTTGTTTCTTTTTTAATTTTTAAATCTATATTTTATAGGGAAAAAAATAAGGCTTAAATAATATTAATTTTGAAATCCCAATACAGCAATATTCTTAGAGGGGTGAATAAGTTTTAAAAAATATCTAATGCAATTTACAACTTATGTGTAATATTAATATTAATATAATTATTTAAAGTAATAAAAGAGGAAGAGTTTAGAAATTGTTCAATAATCAAGTTATAGTAGTTCGGAACACAATTATCTCTTTTATATTTACTTCTCTCAATATTAAATTAATATTAAGGTTTCACTAATCAATGGGTTCATAATTCAAATTCTTACAACTAATTTATTTGAGATTACACTCTTTATAATGGTATATCAACCAAAATCTTAAATAAAAATTAATATATAGAGAATTACAAGTTTCTCTAAAACTTAAACTAAGCTATTTAAAGGATATTAAATGAAATTCAAATAGTTTTACAAGTTTTAAATAGAAAATAAATGAATTTAATGAGCAAGTGTTTAAAAGGAAAAGAAAAACAAAGTATTAAAACTTGAATCAATGAAATAATCTTTGAAGGGCTTATCAAAAGTTATTATAATTTCAAATAATTATCTATTTATATTTTTTAAGTTTTAGAAATTAAATATGACCGTTCTGATTATATTTAATGCAAAATTAGCTTCAAATATGATTTCAATGACTATAATTTTGAGCAAATCTATCTAATGTGACAGATCAATTACCTATATCGGATATATATATATATATATATATATATTATAAAGAAAGATAATTTAATTAATGAGATTTTATAAACATTATTAAAACCATGAAGGGGTTAACAAATTTATTAATAAATAGCTCTAAACCCTAAAAAGAAAATTTCATAAAAAAAAAAAGTTACTATCTAATAATTTAATAATTTTAAATTAAAATTAATAATAAAAATGTTGAGATATTAGATTTTTAAATATTTTATAATTAAAATTTTAATATTTATATTTTTCTTAGAAAGAATATATATATTATTATACACTTAAAATTCAACTCTTAATTATTTATGACATAATTTTTTATTTTATTAAACACCACTTATCTTTTTTAATTAAAATTTATAAGGCAATTATTTGCAAAAAAAGAAAGAGTAGAATAAAGTGGAAGCATTATAATTATATTGTTAAAGTTAGAAATTGAAATTAAATAGAAACTAGCAACTTAGTAAATTCAATTCCAATTCATAAAAAAATATCATTCCATATATATTTCCATATTTACATGCCTATTTTTCATACTTACAATGAATATATATATATTTTTTTTAATTAGAAAATAATTTTACATCATAAGATGAATTTAAATCATAAAACACCAAAATAATTAACTGTTATAAATCATATTAAAAGTTAAAATTTAATAAAATTTTATCTTTATTTTATACGTGTTATTAAGTTAGACTTCATACTTAATCTATAAAAAAAAAATAATAATTAAAAGATCGAACTTTAAAAATTAATATTTTTTAAATTTAGATCCAACTTATGATTTTGTGTTTATTTATTGCCTAATAAAAATAAAATAAAAATTGGTCTATTCACAAGAAAAAAAAATTATCAGGATAGTTTTTTTATTTGTTTTGTTCCTTTATAATATATATATATTTTTTATTTTAATATTATTAATTAAACTAAATAAATAAATAAAAAATGAATAAAAAATAAAAAAAGCCACCTGAACAACGGCAATAACTACACCTAACGACAAAACGGCTTTCACAGCTCTTTTCAGCTATTTTCAGTTTCAACTTCTCTCTCTAAATTTCTCTCACTAAATCTATACATATATTCATATTCACATTTTTTTCTATATATATATATATGCTTCAATCTATCTTTGCTCTTTCCAATCTCTCATGGCGGGTTCAAGACCCTCCTCCTCTATTTCTTCTCACTCTTCTTCTTCTCAAACCTTCACTTCCCATCTCTTATTGGTCCTCACTCTCCTTCCATTATCTCTTGCTGCTTTCGCTTTTGTTCTTCAATGGCGTGGCGGATTAACCGACCCTGTTCCTCGCTGGTGGCCTGACCATCATCAGTTTTCCGGCATGGAATCAATTGGCTCTTCTGTCTCTTCTTCTACATCTAGAAGAAAGGATTCTGGTTGTACGGATGCTTTGGGTAGGAGCCATAACCCATCGTTTCCTTATTATAGGAATTGGAAATTCGATTTCGGGTCCGATCTGAAGCCAAAGGTGAGTTTTTGGTACATGGGTTTTTCGAAACTGTTTCAGATTGATCTTTGATGGGCATGTCGCATTGCATATAATACTTGCTTCTCGTTTATATCTATATTACATGTAACGTTAAACTTCATTTGGTTAATCGATTTTTCGAGTTTGGATCTGGATCCGATATCAATACATGCTACGAGGATGATGATTAAATAAATACACTAAATTTTGCATACCTTTCAAAAAGTACATTTCAAAAATACATTACTTGGAATTTCTATTATATTAGTACATCATTCTATTTAATTTTATTGATAACCAATTTTAAAATAATTTAGAAATATTTTTATTATTTATTTTTAATTAATTATATTTTATTTTTATTTTAATTTTTTTTAAAATTAAAAATTTATTTTCATATTTTTTGATAAATTTAAAAATAAAAAATAAATAAAAATATTTTTAAAAAATATTTTTATTTTAAAAAAATAATTTAAAAAAAATTAAATTATTTCTTCTTAAAATTTTAATATAAATAAAAATTTATTTTCATATTTTTGATAAATTTAAAAATAAAATGTAAAAATATTTTTTAATAAATATTTTTTTATTTTTCTTTTTTAAAAAATAAAATAAAAAATATTTTAATTTATTTTATTTTCAAAGTTATATATATATATATATATATATATATATATATATATATATATTTTAACCTTAAAAAAAATTAAAGTAAAAATATGATGTAATTAATTAAAAATACAAGGTAAGAATATTTTTTTTTTACTGATTTTGTTGATCATTTTAGTATTGATTAACAATAAAATTGGACGGAATGGTCAAATAATATATTATGATATTCAAAGAGATAAATTAATGTATTTTTAAAAAATAAGAAGAATTCGTGTATTAAATTATTTTATAAGAAAAAATCATAATTACCTTAAATAAAATGATACTATTAATTGCATTTTGGTATTTAGCGACCAGTAATTTGAAATTGAGTTTTAAACAATAATCAAAGTGAAATGACAAAGGGTCATTTTCTTTATTTATTTATTTATTTTTGTTTGGGTAATGTCACCTTTTGTTCATTTGTTCTAAAATTATTTTATATTATTTCTTCTATTATATATCACCCTGATATGCAAATCAGAATATTATCCATATGTTCCATTTTGCTTAGTCCACTGTATCCATTTTTATAATTATTTCAACAACTTGGTTTATATTTTATAAATTTTTGGGTGTCTTATTTGAAGATACTGATGTACCAACTTTATAAGATTTTGTATATATACTTATGATAATTAAATTTGTACATTTCTTTTCTGTTCTTTCAATGCATTCATCACTTATTCATTTTATTTGTGTTTCATTTGAATTTTTTTACAGCTTAGCATAGTGTTATCCATTTATGTGCTTTTAGAAACTTAAAATTTCAGAATTATGACCCTTTTGCATTTGTAATTTTTCTGCATTCCAGATAAGTATAATTACAAGCACTTCTGCAGGCTTAGAACAAACGTTACCATGGATATTTTATCACAAGGTTATTGGAGTTTCAACCTTTTTCCTTTTTGTGGAAGGGAAAGCTGCCTCTCCGAAAGTATCTAAAGTTCTGGAAACAATTCCAGTGAGTCTAAATCTCCCATTCTCTGTCTGTCCCACTGTTTTGAAATCTGAATACTTGGTGTACTCTTCCTTTGTTGCATGTTTCAACATAGTTGTTTTGCTTTCTTGTTTATGGTATTGTGAACTTACTGCTGTCATGGACTACATGTGTCTTCTCAGGGTGTGAAAGTTATATACAGAACAAGAGAACTAGAGGAACAACAAGCTAGAAGGTCAGTGCACTTTCTTCTTGGTTGTTATTATTCAATGAAGCTAAACTGAAAGTGTGTTGATTCAAATTTGTTTCTTGATATACAAAATATTGATGAATTAGAAAATATTGTTGTGCAAAGATAAAACTCTTATTTTCTTGTAAAATTCAAAAACTTTAATCAGAAGTATTTAATTGGTTCTTTACTGACTTTAGCCATGAGAGTTTTGGGATTGATGTATTCTTTCATATCATATGCTTTGCCATGGTTATATTTGTCACAGATTTGAGTTAGAATGATCTAATTAACAAATGCTTGCGTCTATTTGTTGAGGATTGCAATCAGTTCCTTACTGTCTCCCCTTGGTTATATTTTCAATGGGAGAGCTTGTGAAAATATCAGCCGCTAGACTCTGGAAAAAATGTTCATTGCACATGCATTAGTGCACTTAGAGTGCTGGCTAGATATTGGTGAACCTTTTGAATCCTAAAATTGTAGTGACAACAGTTGCATGCTTTAGATATCCAAAATGTTTAATTGCGCTACCGTAGATAACATGTGATCTTGTAGAATATGGGGATTATCAATATGCTTTTTTATGATAAACTTGTAATTTTTGTTCTTCTATGCAAGTTATCTACTTTATGAATATGATTAAATTTTTTCTATTTTTATGTTTCTGTTCTCCTGTTTGTTATCAGCCGGATCTGGAATGAGACTTGGCTTGCAAGCTTCTTTTACAAACCATGTAATTATGAGTTATTTGTTAAGCAATCTCTTAACATGGAAATGGCCATTGTCATGGCAACGGTATGTTTTTTACATTTTCATATACATCGTAAGCCTTCTGTTTATGGTTGTCTGATGAAAGCATTATCCATTTGTTTAACTGAACTGTAGGAGGCTGGCATGGATTGGATTATCCATCTTGATACTGATGAGCTAATACATCCGGCGGGAGCTCATGCATATTCTTTGAGACAATTGCTTTCAGATGTGCCTGGAAATGTTGATATGGTTGTCTTTCCAAATTATGTAAGTAGAATTGCTTCTAATTAAGATTTAGAGGATTGCTTAAATATTTTAAATTTGATACCTGTGTTCTGCTGTCGAAGATTTATGTTGATCCTGTTGTATGTTTATTGGGTTTTTTCTCTTCTTATTTATGAAATTATTATTTGTTTCAGGAAAGCAGTGTTGAACGAGATGATATCAGAGAGCCTTTTAGTGAGGTATTATTTCC